>CM035434.1:95706052-95786052 GCA_020310875.1 Ceratopteris richardii
TTTGTCGATTTTATAGGTTTCTTTTATTACATTTGAGCAAATTTTTACGCGGACAGAGGATATGGGAGGATCTGTAGAGGAGGAGATTTATCGCATGCTCTATACAGAGCTTGAGGTGATCGATTGGAGGGTTACTAGAGCATGTTCATGTGCTTTACAACATTGGCATACGGATCGGCCTTCGACTAGTGGAGTTTGAGTGAGAGGTAGGAGGCGCAAAATGCGCCGTCGATGGAGAGGTGCTCTTGCATCATTGAGAGATTATGAGAAGTCTGCTATAGAACGGTTTCTATTAGGGAACCAGAGTTCGATGATGATGGGAATGTCATTACACTAAGAGACGTTCTACTCTCTTCTCCAAATTCTTTTTCATCTAACCGTTCTATCGGCATGGATGAAGAAGAGTCATTATGATTCGTGATTCATACCATGTAGGCGTCAAATGATAGGCATACACTTATAGTGGCACACTGGCACCAAGGACTATTGAGTATTTTTTGGTCTTGTCATGTTTCTTTTGTATCTAGATTCCATCGTTTTAGGTTGGAAGGTGGCAAGACCTATGCGCAGTTTGCTTTACCATATTTTGTATGACATTATCATATATCAGTATATGCAATGTGTCGTATGCATTATGCCTATGTCAAATTGTTCGTCTTGTCTAGTCTTTTCATATGAATGATGATATGTTGATTCGTGAAGTTTAAACTTTCAAGTTCAAAGTCACAATTTACAAATGAAACAATGAGAAATCATGAATGTATATGTACTGTGTATTATGCATCATGTATGTATGTTAGTTATATATATATATATATATATATATATATATATATATATATATATATATATATATATATATATATATATATATATATATATATATATATATATATATATATGATGCACCTTACCTCTTTGTACCATTCGGTTCACGCATCTTACACACACCGAATTGAATAGACCTGACACACCTAATTGCTATGATAGCAAAAAGAAGTGGATCCAGGGGGAAGCCCTATCTAATAGAGCGTTTTAGTCTGATTGCTTGAGAGAGTTGACCATTGATATTGATTCGCATAAGCGTTTCCAATTAGTCTTGAGATCATTTTGATGAATTTAGAGCCACAACCAATATTTTTCGAGGATCGTAGAATGAAATCCCTTTTATAGGCGATTGTATGCTTTGTCAACATCGATCTTGATGAATAGGACATTTTGCAAAGACTCCTTGGCAAATTCAAGGCTTTTCCACACATCAATAATCGCCTCTAGTATGGATCTACCCTTTATGAACCCTTTTTGGTCCTCATTGATTCATGATCGTGGATGGAAAGCAGTACAATTAGCAAGTACCTTTGTTAAGATCTTATATGTAGTTTGTAGCATAGTGATATGCTGCCATTTTTCAATCTTGTTTTTTCGTCTTTTTTGTGAATCAACTTAATCGCCCCTTCATTGAGAAAGTTAGGCAAAGTGCCGAAGTTCAAGGCTTCCTGCTAGACCCATTGTAATGGGTACAGCAAAACACTCTTGAAAGTCTTGAAGAACTCATTAGTGAGATCGTCGAGATCCGAGCTTTTACCATTGGGTTGAGAATCAATAGCTTCTAAAATCTCTATGTCAGTGATGGTGGAGTCGAGAAAATGCACCATATTTTGTGGAGTTCTTTTCGATCTACTTTTAGAGATGATGTCCATGTAATCTAGAGATGGAAGGAGTTTAGTGAAGTGGTTGGTAATTAGTTCAATATTCTCTTCAACGGTAGTGCATTCCATCCCTTGGTTATCTATCATGTACAAGACCTCTTCCTCGTGTTGCTTTTTCTTTAGGAGTTTACACATTTCTTTTGTCGGTTCATCTGCATTCCCCTCCCACCAATCTTTGAAATAAATCTACGGGAATTTTCTTTGAATTTTCTCTTCGTATCTAAACTTGCTTCTAATTTTCCGGAGTCCGAGTTGGAGGTGGCAATTCCCTTTATTGACTTCAGTCTCGAGATGCTGGAGCCGACGATAAAGATTTTCCTTCTCACACGTTGAGTGCTCAGAATCTTCTTTTGAGCTTAGTAAAGGTGAAATCGAGACTGCTTGACGGCCAACTTCGAGGACTTGACCGAAGACGTCACGATGCTAAGGGACTCGATCTAGGTTGAGGAGATCAAATGTTGAACCGAAGGGAGGGAGAGGGTTGAAGGATCAGCATGAAACTAGGGAGCTTTCCTATGTCTTAGATGAGACTTGAAGGTGAGAATCACTAGGTAGTGATCTAACAAAAGTAAGTCCACATTGAGATAAGGGGGACTTTTCTTTTCAAAGGTATTCTGAGTGAGATAGCTTCCAATCAACTCTATCTTTTCGCAAATCCTTACCCGACTTTCACAAATTTTTACCCGACTGGAGATTCGACCAAGTCATGCTCATCTTTGACGTCCACAAGATCGTGGTGGAGCTTAACCTGGTCGAGACGTCTTTCTCATGATCATCGACCATCAATAACACACTTCATTTGGTCCCATCTATCATGCAAAACTTCCACCATATTAAAGTCCTTGCATAGGATGACCTCAAAGGGTAGAGAGTCCAAAGAATGCCAAATAGTCAGTTTAAGATCAAAGCAATGGTGAACTGAAGAGGGCCCTCAAAAGAGGCAGCAACCCACCAATGGTACCACTCCGCCAAGGTCTCCACCAAGTGTGCCGGATCAGCCTAAAGCTTGTAGCCGTGCAACCCCTCCCTCGTAGGTGTTGTGTGGTGACCCAAACATGAGGCACTGAGATGCTTTTAAGCCTCTTTTGAAGTTCAACACCGTCCATTTTGATCTCTCGAAGACGGATGAAGTTTGGGTTGACAATTTGATCTCGAAGTCATTGATCAAACACTGTCGCTCTTGAGGGGTTCGACAACCCCCAAACGTTGAACGTAACAACAATCAGTTACGAAGGGGGAGATCTTTGTTGGTCACGGACTTGTCCCTCTTTTTCTTGTGTTTATCTTCATCTCTTCTTCTTGAAGTTTAGGGTTCTTGACATACGAGTCATCCTTTGAGGGGGATCTTCCAAGGGAACCTGCTGGGTGTTTTCCTTCCTGAGAAACCACTATCAAAAAAGAACCTGAATCTTGACCAGAAATTGTAGATCCTATAATTGAACTTTCGTTGTAAAGGTTATCTTCTTTGCTGGAAGTGAATCCATCCTCTTTGTTGATGGTGTGTCCTTTCTTGATTACCTTGCTAGCTTCTGGAAAGATGTTTTGGGGTTTCCTCTTCAGTCAACTGGTGATTCATTTCACTCGGGTAGTCTAGAAGATTGATCTTCTTTTCTAGTACATAAGATATTTGTTTTAGGGACTGAGCGAGAAAGACTCGACCCAATACCTCATGTGGGGCTTCTTCTCCTTCTACATCTCACTTCCGTGAAGGCCTCAGAGTTATGTCCCTCGAATTGCATTCCTTAACTTTTTCTGATTCTAGAGAATGTTCTTCAGAGGCACATGTATCTCTTTGTGTCATAGCGACTTTGTTAACCGTAACCTGAACATTTTCCTTATCTTATTTCATCCTCAATGTTTTCTGTCTCTACGGGCAGTCTTTGATCATGTGGCCTTGTGCTCCATAGTGAAGGAAGGCATTGGGCAAATTTTTGTAAACTACTACTTGTTCAAGAGGGATTGCTTCACCGATGTCGATGTTGATTTTGGAGGGTAGATCCAAGTTGAGATTGATTTCAACACTGATCTGCGGGTGCCATGTTGCGTTGAACGAATACGATGCAGCTTCATAGATAAAACCACCACCAACATCTTCCCTAGAGGCAAACCGACGACCAATAGGCCAAACGATCTCCCTAATAAATCCATAAAGGAAGTAGGGAAGGTTAGGGAGTTCCACCCAAAGTAGATAGCATGGCAGCTTGGACTTGTTTGGGACGAATTCTGGGATAAGTTCCTCATGCAAAGCATTTATGAATGCATGTTTCCTGTGGAAGAGGGAGAGATAAAAACTAAATAATCAGTGCTCTCCATTGGTCTAGAATTTATTTGGCATCCTCATCACAGTACTGCACACACTTGTACCAGGAAAGCAGTGAGACACAAATTTTTGTACCAGCAGTCTTTATTTGTACCTGGAATTTTGATGAACTTGTTACTGTACCTTAGGCATCTAAAATGTGAACCTTGGGGGGATGTTACTGCAGAGTAGGTCCCTGTTTCTATGCTATTCAAGATAGTTCTTTACAGAAAAGCTCTTCTTGTACGTAATAACTTATCTCAAGTACCCTTGCCTCGACCAGCCTGACATTCCTATGATTTTTTGACTCCCCACCTTAGGAGAGAGTCCAATCCAATGCATTTACCAATTTAGCAGGGAAGCAGCACCACTGATAACCATTGAGAGTCCAACCTCTATTCTTTTGAGTGACCAAATCATATATTAGGCAATCAAATTGAAAAAAATGTCCTTTCATTTGCAACCAATATATTTCTATATGCTGCCCCATTTTGTACACCGTTCTGGCTGTAGCAAACGTCATACTCCATGCATATCATAGTATTTCTTCAAATTTGCAACATATGCTGGCATTTCTTCAAATTTGTAACTCATGCAACTTTAGCATGGATGTCCCATATGGGCACTCGGATGTGATGTAGTTGCCAATGATTCTTTGACTGCCATTCCATTTCAGCTTGGCCATTAAATCTTTCCTTGCCTCAGTTAGCATATGGGTTACAATACATAAACTTTTTTGAGAAATGTGTCACTTTTACTCACTGATACGCAAGGAAACAGTCCCAGAGGACAGAAGTACAAAACTCTTTGACACAGGCATCAAAGAATAAGGTCTGCAAACCAGAGAGCATTATCTCAAGTGTAAACTGTCGGAGGTCCCAAGATAATCAACAATACATTTTTTCAGAAGCTTCTTGGACGGGCTCTGAAAAACATTTTCTTTTTCTAAAAAATGAGAGCATTCTTAAACTTCAATGATTCCATAAATCTGTATTGGCAGGGATAATAATCCCCATGATACCTTTGTCTGGGCAGGTGTACATGCCAAAAGTAACAGGAAGGGGCTAGTTCATGGAATCCTCCTGCATAGCAACAGAGATAATTTCTACCCCTCTCTCTTCAATATACATGCAGTTCCCAAAAAAATTATGCTTTGTAGGTTCTTTGGTAATCGGCTGTGGGCCCTAGGGCAAAGAAACCTCAAATGATGAGGATTATGAAGAAAGATGAAAGTGCCTACCTTGATGCTGCCAAGAATAACTCTTTGTAAGAAGAATCTGCTATACAAAGGGAACCTTTTCATCCACCAATCATGCTGTTTGTGTGAGTCCCCATTAATTACTGCAAGAACTGGAATTTGCATGAGACTTCATAGCCAAGTAAAAGGCTTGTGTAGTGTCCCCCTTAGTTATTTGCAATAGAGAGGTGTAGTCAATTCTTGTGTTACTGATTACAATACATTTTTGGTGGGAAGGTAACATGCTCCTAAAGAGACCCTAGTTTCATCCACTTAGCTCCTATAAATAGAACCAAGTTTGAAAATGCCTTTTAGTGATGGTGAAAGGTGGTCAAGCCCCAAATCTATCTATACATTTGTCTAATGTTTGAAACTTGATACCCTTATTAGCTATTCCCAATATCTGAGCACCAGATTCACGGAGGAGAGGAGACATGTAAGGGAGTTTAGCTGCCACAAGATTATACCCTAGCTTTTGCTTACTGTTCTATTCAAGAATCCAATCATGTGTTTTCAATTATGGACAAAGTGATTTCCTTCCCGGGGTGTGAACAACTTTTCACACGGTTGCTCGTATGGATTCTTAGCAAAGTGATTTCCTTCCGGGGGGTGTGAGCAACTGTTCGCATGATTGCTCTGAGGTGACGGTGATGAGATTTGGAACTTGTTCCTGCTGTTCGGAGTGATGGCAGTTCAAAGTCTTTGTGATGACGTGATCTTTGAAGCTTTTAAGGTCCTGTTCCTTTACTATAAATAATAACTTTTTATTTTTGGCTTCCCAAGAGTCTCAACTCAAGTTTCATCTCTCTTCAAGAGATGGAAGATAGACAGAAGCGACTTGGTGATCAGACTCAAGAAAGTTCTTCGTGTACCACAGGTGGTTCTCTGTGGACCAATTTAAGGGTGACGGAGGTGCGGTCATTGGTATCAGTGTCAGATGAACGCCTCTTCTTAGTCATTTGATTGTTAGTAGGCAAAATCGGTGAGGTGCTTCTACTTTTGAGGCCCGTTGAATATGTCGATCGCTTTGATCTAAGCTTCAAATGGTTTCAAAGAGTGGATAGAGCGGTCTGTGTTGGAACTCCCTGAAGGAATCCCTAAAAATCTTGGTAATGGACTTCAACATGGTGGGAAGTTGAACGATTGGTGGAAGCAGAAAGGACTGTCTATAGTCCGAGCTTGCGTAGCCTAGTGGCTGACGCCTTGAAATTGTGGGAGGAAGTCTTGAGTTCAAGACTTGGCTTGACATATCCATGAGTCTCTCATGATGGGTGCCTTTACCTTATGAGGTTGGGTGTGTGAGTGTGTATTTCCAATTCATTGTACTCTAAAAAAAAAGGGACCGAGTATTGAGGGGCTAAGAAATTCTAGGGGGATATGCTCAAGTTTGCATAGATATTCAAGATTTGGAAGACGACTTCTTAACTTGCATAGTATGAAGAGAGGTTTAAATTCTGAGATTTAAATCAATCGTTCAAATCGTTTAGATTGTTCAACCCAAAATAAAAGTTGAGGTTTTTCTCTCTCAAAGAGATTTTTATTTTTATAACACAGTATATATTTCACATATACACATCACATATAGTAATAGGTACAACATTACAAATGTCAAGATAAAAAACTCTACATAGTATCTAAATAAAATGGTCAACACAAGCATTAAGAAATGCACATATCCTAAGATGCCTTAAGTATATATAATACTAAAGAAAATCGTTGAAGAGATGTTAATAAAAGACGATTTTAAAGGTTTTTATTAAAAGAAAAGGGCAATTTTATAACATTATGTTCATTCGATCCAACATGGAGCATGATCGTAACCTATCGGGATGCAATGTGACATATCTTACAAATGGTGAATGTAGGACGTTCTTGATCGCAAGAGTGCCCTTTTAGGAAGGGGTATGCTCGAGGAACTAAAAAGGGGACAAGAGCACGATGAACACAAGGTCGCAAGTTTGGTCATCGGATGATTAACATTTCCCTCATAGTTGTGCACAACTCGACTATCTTATGGCATAGCACGCAAGCACCAAGCTTCTTGGATAGTGGTATCAGAGCCTCGCTCGATCCAGTGGCCGTGGCTAAGCAAACGATCAATTCTTCTTGGACTTGATGAGAAATAGAAAAACAAACATCGAGCATCTAGGAAGAGGCCATCTTGATGGCTGAACATTACCAGGATGTTGAGGCAAACCGACACATGCAAAACACAACGAAACCAAATAATGTATCCCCAAAGAGAAATCAACACAAAACAAATGGTCCTAGTTTGAATATATGCCCAGGGCCGAGCTAGAATATAGGTAATGTATAGGCCACGAGAAGTAACACCACGTATAGAAACAACCAACAATGTGCACTACTGACACCTAATTGGCAAAGGAACGATCCATATCCCTTTTGTAGGATATGCAAAGGAAATCATTGGATGCATCAGTGTACCCATAGCAACACACTCAGGTGCAGGTTGCCTAGGTGGAAGACGATCCACAAAGACATAGTTCAAATGTCACCACAGAGATGGAGGATACAAAAGATGCACCAAACTCGAACAATGACAGTCTGCATGTAGGGACTATGACAACGGCCTCAAGTTGCGAGCCAATGACGTTATGCATAATTCAAAACATGTATTTTTGGGAAATCTTTGGAAACTCCTAAAGGGCAGTGCTGGTGGAATCCGGAGCCACACATAATTTTATGTTACCAGAATGTGTAGCCAGCCTACAACTTCCTCAAAGCAAACTTCGTCTCATTCGCACAAGGAAAGGATAATAATGTGAAGATTGCTTTGAACATCCGCATGACGACATGAGAATGCTTAACAAAGTTAGATTTCTTGGTAGTCCCATTGGATTCATTTGACATGATCATTGAGCCATCATTTATGGATAAGTACATGGTTAGCATGTTGGGCAAAGGAATAGACAAACTTTGATTAGATATGCAAGGCAATATCATGGTAGTAGAATGTCACATGTTGCAGTCTCCGAAACAACGAACCGAAGGAATAAAGGACATAAAGAGAGATACTAAGGGAGATACAAGGAAGCTAGACCAAGATGAGCAAAATCCATAAGTAGAGACTCACACCACTAAATAGACCACACTGTCAAAGGGGGAACATGACTGGCAACAAGAAGGTAAAACACCAATGAAACACAAGAGTATACCACAAAGGAGATAATACGAGAGACAATTGAAAGAAGGCAAGTCATCGGGCCTGCCAGAAGGACGGATCAAGTCAATGGCCATGGTATCTCGTGCAGAGCAAGTCAAACTCACCTAATCACCATTGACAACAAAACAAACAGCAAAAGCCATTCGGCATGGGGTGGAAGCACATGTTTGTGTGTTATGCTACAATCAAGTGTGTGTAGATGAAGAAGAAAATGGTAAGATGAAAGCGGGTGATCACCATATCCACAATCTGCTCAAGGAATATGAAGATGTTCTACCAACTCATCTTCCCAGCGGGTTTTCATCACAATGACAAGTCCAACATCACATCGAAATATTACGAGGACATGTGCCTCTTGCAAAGGTACTATATATGTAAGGGATTGAACTCACAACCTCTTGGTTAGGAATGTGATGGGCTAACCACTTGCCCCAAAAGCCATGGTTGAGGATTACTTCCTAATCCTCTCTCTTAGGGTGTGGTTCAACCATCTCCTACAAGGATTATGTTACATTCTTCCCCCCTTGGTCGATCATTGTCCTCAATGATCTACTCTTGTATCCCTCTTGAACTCCCTCGGGAATGTACCCTGACCAGCTATGGGACTGGTAGGATGTACCCTGGATGTACCCTGGCAGGATGTACCCTGACCAGCTATGGGACTGGCAGGATGTACTCAATCAAGTTCCATCCAAGGATTCCCAAGGAATTCACACATTGCAAGATAGCTCATTGGAAAGTTCGTTCCGAGAGCTTTCCAATGGTATATTACACGCCTCAATCCGACCTACGGATTGGGAGATACACCCCAATCATTGTCAGGTCCATCATTGAAATCGATGAGCGCCTTCCACAAATCCTACCCTTTCACATGGAGGATGCCCAAGCGCCTTTTTTAGAGGCCATTGGGTCATTCCACTTTGCCCAAGCCTACTTCCTAGGCTCTGATACCAATGTAAGGGATTGAACTCACAACCTCTTGGTTAGGAATGTGATGGGCTAACCACTTGCCCCAAAAGCCATGGTTGAGGATTACTTCCTAATCCTCTCTCTTAGGGTGTGGTTCAACCATCTCCTAAAGGATTATGTTACAATATAGAACAAATGAAGCTGATCTAAAGGAACTCAAAAGATAACTTGTGGAACTGGAACAACAGGGTTTCGTCCGACCTAGCAATTCATCGTACGATGCTCCAGTACTATTTGTGAAGAAGTTCTCGGGAATGCATTTATGTGTGGATTATCGTGCACTTAACAAAATTATGATAAAAACAAAGTACCCGATACCAGTCATGGAAGAGTTGATGGATTGGTTGGGTTATGCAAAATATTTCACTAGGATCGACTTAAGATCGGGCTATCACTTGATCAGGATAGCAAAGGAAGATATGAAAAAAATTATCTTTTGCACTCGTTATGGCAGTTATGAATGACTCGTGATGGCTTTCGGTCTCACGGGGACGCTAGGCACTTTCTGTAGAGAAATGAATGATGGCTTTTTCGAGACACGCTTGATGAATTCTTAATAATTTACATCGAGAACCTATTAATTTATAGTAAGTCTCTCGAGGAATACCTTTCGGTGATATGATTGTGCTGCAACGTCTCAGAGGCAGACAACTTTACGCAAAGCTTGAGAAGTGTGAACTTGCTATGACCACTGGAGCTTCTAGGATTCATGATCTCAAACAAAGGGATTTAGATAGATCCCCACAAGATTGCAGCTATACGATAATGGGCTCCATCTCGCATAGTTTGTGAAGTAAGATAATTCATAGGATTTTTCCAGTTTTTGTGAAAGTTCATCAAAGATTTTAGCAAAATTACCGCTCCACTCACGGAGTTAACCAAAGTCAAGGGGTGTTTTGTGTGGGGCTCCCATGAACAAGATACATTTGAACAGCTGAAACAAGTGATGTGTGAAAAAGATTCTCGAGTTTGACAACCCGTTTGAGATTCATACTGATGATTCTGGCCTAGCAATTGGAGGGATCCTTATGCAAGTTAGGCGCCCTGTGGCCTATGAATCACACAAGTTTTCCAGAGCAGAACATTGATGGAGCACTCATGAGAAAGAGATGCTTGCCGTGATCCACTGTATGTGGAGGTGGGGGCACTATGTACAGGATAAACACACCAAAATTTACACAAATAACATTTCTTTGAAGTATTTATGTACTCAACTGAAGCTCTTCCCAAAGCAAGTATGATGGCAAGATTTTATGGACGATTTTGATATAGGCATCATTCACAAGCCGGGGAAGTAGATGATGCCGGATGCTTTGAACCAATGGCCTACACTAGCGGCCTTGTCAATGGCTAAGAGCAAATTAAAGGATCAAATACGATGCCTTTAGAAGGTTGATCCCAAAGTGCAAATGATTGTAAAGGAAGTATACAATGGCTTTGATAACAAAGAAAAATATTTCGTGATAAATGACATGCTTTACAAAAAAGGGGAGAACATTCCAAATGTAGACATTCAATACACACTATTATGGGAGGCATACGATTATTAGCTTGCACGTCATGGCAGACAAAGACAAAGTTACAAATACATGAAACAACGTGTTTTGGCCTTGGTTGCCATTCGCCAGTGTGGAGTCTTCCTTAAGGAATGACAGTCCAAGCTCTGCCAAGCTAAAGAATCCTTAATGAAGAGCAAGGAATAGATGGTGAAGTATGCCTACTAGAAGAGAACCAAAGCCCCAACATTCCAAGAAGGTGATCTTTTACTTGTGAGTGCGAAGAACATCCAACTACAGAAGAACTTTACGTATAAGTTTAACTATCGATACTATGGGCCATATTGAGTCAAACAATAGTTCAACCACATAACCTACTAGTTGGACCTTCTAATAGAGATACACATTCACAATTATTTCATGTAAGTCTTCTCAAACGCCTCCACATTGATAACCGATTCGGGAGAAAAGTTACTATACCCAATCGATCCCAAATCTAGCGACAATTGGAACTCATTTTGAAGGAGAGAAGCGGCTGCCCCGTAAACTAGTTTCTCATCAAGTGGCATGGCAGACCACTCAACAAAGCCTCATTGGGTAAGTGAAAACAACATTCCACTAACAACCCTATCCATCATCGAGGACTTTCGCATAACTCAACTATCCACGTCTAGGCCACCGTAGCTTGACGAGGACTTCAAGCTCTTCGAAGTGGGGAGGCTTCTAAGTCTCACTTTGCATGGATATTTGTTCTCTCATATCACTACCCTAATACAAAGAAGATATCTAAATTATAGAATTAAATAGCAATTTCAATAGTAGAAGTTTAGAAAACCAAAAGAAAGATAATGGTTTTTATCATTTTAAGGGATTTTTATTTTTATTCTTAGAACTTCAACTATGCATCAATACATATTGAATATCTCTTTCACATATGTGGCTCAAATAATACATAGACACAAAGTCTTCAAAGAAATACAACTATGAATAAAAATGTTTTTTAACATGCAAAGGTTTTGAACCACAAAAAATAAAAAAGTTCCAATATGAATAAAAATTGAAAAGTAAGTTCTAACGATTTTTATTTAAAAAATTGCATGATTTTTCCAACTATGATACCCTATTCTTAATTCTTTTTATAAGTTTAGGGGGGGTGATAAAGCTCCTTTGTTTCTTGTTGATCCGTTTCTCTCTTCTCTTATCTTCTCTTGTCGTGATTTAGGATGAAATCGAGAGCATATAGAGTGATGTTTTTCGTTTCAAGTTCTTGTTTGTCTAGGGAGGCGTCCCTAATGACCTTCATGGCCTTGATGAAAAAATAGCTATTCATGAAGGCCATTAAGATCACTCTCTTGCAAACTACAAAGAAAGTTAGGAGTATGAGGATTGAGAAGAAGGAGAAGCTCTTCGCTAGACCATGAGACTTGAGACACTTTTTAATATTTTCTTATGCCATAGTGTAGAAGACTCTTAATATTTCACCTTTTTGGCATATCTAGGAGTTCTCCACGTAAAAATCCCATGCATGGAGTTTCTTGGGATTTGTTTGTTACAAGATTGATCACGGAATCTCCTAGAAATGTTTGTTAGAGAGATATTCCCT
This sequence comes from Ceratopteris richardii, assembly GCA_020310875.1. Taxonomy (NCBI): domain Eukaryota; kingdom Viridiplantae; phylum Streptophyta; class Polypodiopsida; order Polypodiales; family Pteridaceae; genus Ceratopteris; species Ceratopteris richardii. The sequence continues at coordinate 95,718,550 of CM035434.1, forward strand.
TTTTGACTTTTCAAAGAAGCACATGGGGAAATGTGCTTAGCCTATGTATAGAGGCTCATTTTTGTAAAGAGGGGAGCTTTTGATTGACGTGCTCTCATGTAATATCTCTTATGAATGGAAGAATACTCTCCTTTACTCCAAAACTATTTACATTTATGTATTGTGTCTTTGTGAGTGTGTGAGAGTGAGGTGTGTGTGTGTCTATGCATGTCTTTCCTTTGTGTGAGTAGAGTAGTTTTTTTGCTTGTATTTTACACATGGACTAGGATCCTTGAGTCCCTACTCTCCATGTTTTCAAGCATGTGGCATAGCATGGGGCTGATGGCCAATGGCTTGAACATGGTGGAGGTAGGGTTGGATGAGAGGAGAGTCAATCTTGAGCCTTCCTTCTTGCTTCCATGCAAGGTGGTGAGGGTCTTGGGACTACTACTATAACTTCAACACCAAGTTTAAGTAATCTTTGGAAATCGAGATATTTTCTAAAAGATACGACAAAGTAATCTTTGGGAATTAAGCTATCTCCTAAAGATAAACCAATAAAGGAAATAGTCTGGTTACTATTTCATTGGTTAAAAAGAAATATCTTTTGGACAAGCAAGTCTTGGTCTTGTAAAAAAGTCAAGAATTTCTTTAAAGATTATTCTAGTAAAGCAAAAGATTCCAAGATGATCACTGGCTTAGTATTACTTGATTCCTTGGCATAAATCTAAAGTTCTTGAAAGAAAAAATCTCCCTAGATGTGAGTTTGGAATCTTTCAAGTAAGTTTTATAGCAAGTAGTTCTTAGTGATTCCCAAACCATCGGTATGGGTACTTAAGTCCAAATAGTGATATAACCTAAAGGTATATCAAGGATTCTTAGCTTTAGAATATGAGAGGCATCAGTGTATGCTTCGATTGAAGTTCAGGGAAAGATCTCTAAAAATCTTGCAGGTAAGCAAAGAAGCTTTACATAGTTCAGAGATCTTAAAGATAAAGACTAAGTCTTTATTTTAGTCGCAAGGTCAACCAAACTTGATCAAGCTTGGCCATGATTGTCCAAAACATGCGATTGGAACTACTTTGAAGTTTGCCTAAGTATTGGAAATAAAATTCCTTTTAGGAATTATTCACTCAAGTTCCATTTATCCAATGGAAAAGTGTGAAAAGAGTAAGTTGTTCCAAGTCTGAACAGAGTGAAAGAAAGTCCAAGAATGTAGTCTACAACCATGAAGATGGTACTTAAGTCTGTGGAAGGTAAAACATAATCTTTTCCTATCCTTAAAGGGATTTTGGTACAAATCCAGAAAGCATGAGCGGATGCTTAGAATTAAGCAATAGAGAGATTCTTGTAAGGTCCCGATCAGGGTAGGTACCTAAAGCATCAGTAAGAAAGGAATCTAAAGACAAGAAGTCAAAAGTTCTTGTCACTACAAATTGTTCAAGAATAAACCAATTGAACTTGAATCTACGAAAATTCAAGTACTTGGAATACTAATTGGTTTTCATTTGAAAACCCTAGCAAAGAAGGATGGATCTTCCATCAAAAGGTTTTTCAAGGAAAGCACAAGATCATGAAACGATCATGTGAAGGGATCAAAACCTAGAAAATCTAGTTAGAGATAATGCCTAAAACTTCAAAATTCTCGTAAAGAATTGAAGAAAGGAGGTACTCTATCAAGAGATGTTTAGACTTTAGGATAAGTATCACCCACATATTAATGTGAATATAAATTAGGGTAGTATGTGTTGGTGCATGCCAATCATCAATTGAAGGTTTATGAAGAAATGAAGTCAAGAGATTAAGAAGAGAACAAATTCAGAAGGTTGAAGGAAGGACATACTCAGAAATTCAAAGCTATGTACACATATGTACATTAGTTTAGATATAGGTGACTCACACTTTTGATTAGTCATAACTTTGTACATATTTGCCTATAAATATTTTGAAAAAGTCGGGGCATGTAGGTGTGAGAATAGGAAGAGAGAAATCAGATGTAGAAAGTGTCATTGGACACATGAAAAGTTAGTTGAGTTATTTTCTCAAGTAGTTGTAACTTTTCTGAGTAATCAATGGAAATCTTGCGCCCGATGTTTTGGTGTCTGCTACTTCTATAGTTAATCTTTTGAGAAATCCTTCTGAACATATCTAAGTCCATAGTTAATCAATCTATGGCTAGAATTTGAGAGTCTAATTGTCATCAGGTTAAGAGAATTTTGCATAGGAACATTCATATGTGATGATGTTCTGAGAGTCGACAAAACTGGCGCAGATTTCATGTTCAGAGAAATGAACATTGCTCAGTGCATGGTGTAAAGTTTTATACAAGTGAGGGCTCAAAATCTAAGTTGAAAGGTAAGCCATCTATGGCTAAAAGATCTTGATCAAACGGGTTCGACATTGGGAGAACTATAGCTAAGAAGTTACAGGTGTAAAAGTCGCTACTGCAGAGAAGGTGTTTTACACATAGGTAACTTGTTTGTATGATTTCTCAGAGTATACTGAATCATTTGCAGAGATTTAAGTTGGAGAAGGTGCGCAACCTTAAGGCGAAGCATTGTGCAAAGTTTTATTAAAAACTTTACAGGATTGATTAGTCAATGAGTGATTAATCTGCAGCAGACTTTTCAGAAAAGTGATTTCTTCACAGTTAGTCAAATTCTTGGTAATGTGTTAGTAGATTTCCAAAATTATGTGGAATCTAAAGTTATTCTTGGTCTAGAGGTGGTCTAATACCAAGGATAGCTTGTTCTTTTGGAGATTAACACTCTCCATCAGTATGGGATACCAAATTTTATACTCACGTTTGAAGTGTTTCAACGGCGATGCACCACAGTGCGCTCTCCTTCTCGAGAGCTCCACGACGATATGATCGGATTAGAAAACCAAGCTCCTGAGGCCGCACACAGTACTCCGCGCAGAGGCTGTAGAATACGCAGAAAACACAGTACACAGGAGGCACGAAGACAGACTTCTTAGGTCTTACAAATGCGGTCGAACTTACAGTCCGTGACTGACCAGGCCACTATATGTTTTATTAAAGAACATATACAAAGAAGTGTCCAATGGCCATTTGGCCTTTCACATGGACACTAACGGTAACAATCTCCCACTAAAGGCCAATATGGCTAGAGTAACTATGGGAGAAAAATAAAAAATGATAAAGGATACCTGAGTGTAAGTATACAAACTATACCTCCCACCTGATGGGCATGTTACACAGTATACAAGTGACTGCGTAAGATCAAGAATCAAGTAACCCCCATCAAGTGACAATAGTGTCGAAAGCTATCATGTGGTAGAGCTTTAGTCAAAGCATCTGCAGCATTATCTCGAGTGTGAACCTTCTCAAGAATAACGCTCTCAGTGGCTAAGCAATCTCTAATGAAGTGATACCTCACCTCAATGTGCTTGGTCTTCGCATGATAGACCGGATTCTTAGCCAAAGCAATGGCACTCTGACTATCACTGAGCAAGTGAGGTACATGCTGAGGTAAACCCATATCACAAGCAAGACGAGAGAGCCACAATGCTTCCTTACATGCCTCACTTGCTGCAACATACTCTGCTTCTGTGGTAGAAACAGCTGTACATTCTTGAAGACGAGATCTCCAAGAGATAACACCTCCAACAAAATGAAAAATGTACCCTGATGTAGACTTACGATTGTCTACACAACCAGCATAGTCAGAATTTGTGTAACCAATAATGGATGCTTTCCCTCTACCTAAGCATAGACACTTGTCCTTAGTGCCACTCAGATATCTCAAAATCATTTTGACTGCTTCCCAATGTTTCTTGCCAGGATTAGACATATATCTGCTCACAACTCCCGCTGCAAATGCAATGTCTAGTCTCGTAGCTACCATAGCATACATGAGGCTACCAACAACAGACTGATAGGGAATTTTGTTCATGAATTCCTTTTCCTCATCTGATTTGGGGCAGTCATCCTTGCTCAATTTCACATATGTGGGTAAAGGTGTACTCAATGCCTTTCCACCCTGCATATTGAATCGGTGAAGTACTTTGGATATGTACTCACTTTGAGACAAGTATATGCATCTTTTACTCCTATCACGAGTAATGCGCATGCCAAGAATATGTTTGGCATACCCCAAATCCTTCATATCAAATGTCTGACTCAACTTATCAGGTGGATATGAGACACGTGCAGAACGTCTCAATGGTTGCTGAACAGGAACATGTGCAGACTGATCTGAATGGACATTCTCTTGAACATCCCTATGTGCAGCATTTTTATGCATGCTAACCGGAGGACTAGTATCCTCAAACAACACTCTTCTCACTTCAACCTCCTTAATGGGCTGTTTATGCATCTTAGACTCATTAAAAATGACGTCACTACTTCTGATTACTAACCGTGTTTCAGGATCCCATAAGCGATATCCAAATTGTCCTTCTCGACCATATCTAAGAAAAATGCATTTCTTTGACTTATGGTCCAACTTTTGTCTAAGATTCTTGGGTATATGAACATATGCTTCACACCCAAAAACTCGAAGATGATCATAATATGGTGGTTTCCCTGTCCATAACTCTTGTGCCACTTTCAGACCTTTTGCAGTACTAGGTGAAAGGTTACACATGAACTGCAGTCAATACTGCTTCTACCCAAAAACCTTGTGAGGTTTGCATGATGCAACATAGAGACTACTCTATCTTGAATAGTTCTATTCATCCTCTCAGCTACACCATTTCCATTGCCTCCTTTGAATCAGCACATCTTTAATCTGATTCTTCCATAGAGCAAAGTTTGTGCCATGAAATTTTCGGATCTCAAAGGTCTTTGCCCTGCAAGTTATAGCTCCTCCTCGGAACACTAGCACTAGACCGTGATCCATCGGATGTGCCTGAGACCTCTGATGCCATGATCGTAGAGAACTGAATAGAATGATAATGGAGCTAGAAGAGTCCAAACACCAACAAATAAGTGTATCAAGGAGTAAATTGACCACTGTATAGTGGACTAAACCAGAAATTTGGAAAAATTTTGCCAGAGTATCCTCTGCAAAATTAGCATATGACCAGTGTCAAAGTATCATAAAACTGCAAGTACTGACATGTCTACCTGCATAGTGAATCACTGACTCCACTGCATATAATCAGTTACCCAATAGAAGCCAACTAGGCTTATCGAGCACCTATGAACAACTATTATACATCTCCTATGGCGAGGCTGGGTAAGTCTTCCACCTGCATCACCGAAGAGACCCTGACATCTGGGTGTCTCCCAGTTAAGAAAAACCTCACCATGACCCTCTTTATCAAAACGTAAAAGGCTTTATGCAAAGAACGTAACCGCTATATCAATGACCACATGGACGTACATAAGCGGTATACACAGAAGCGTACATGGTGTGTATGTGATCAATATATGCAGTAAAATGACACAAAGGCTGAATACACGGCCCAAAAACTAGCCAATAATGTTGGTGCATTTTACCCAAGCCTACATGCTTGATATGCTTGAAATTATCCTCATTTGTAAGTCACATGAGTAGTCATGTGAACACCTCTTGTAAAAGAGTTCATTTTTATCTCTTGTATTTGGAAAAAGAAAAAAGGAAAAGGATGGCTTACCTCATGCATGATGTAAAAGCAATTTCGTGGCTATAACTACCAAAATCACGAATTTTTGAGCTGAGGGAATATCTCCTAACTTTGGGGATCAATTTTAGGTGGAGCCATTCGAATTCGAATTCAAAACTCCCTCCAAGAATAGCTATAAAAAGAGCAAGAAGGAAGAGGCGATTAGCAAGCCTTGTACGTGACCACTTCATGTCATTTTGTAGAGATTGAAGAGCTTACTCCATAGCTCTATCATTCTACTCCCATTGTGCAAAGATTCATTGCTAATGTGGTTGTAATCATATGTGAATCTATACATTTATTATCATCTACTCCTCTGTTTTGTTCTCTGCTATACTCACTCAGAGCAGTACCTTCAGAAGGTCATATCTCGAGTTTTACTAAACCTTTTTTAGTGATTTGATGTGCGTTGGATAGCTCTTACTGTCTAGTTTTTGCATATCAATTTTCAATGTCATTGAATTTATATTTTTGGAGATATTTTCATTTTACTGCTCACTGGTCTATCTCTGTAGAGCCCCGAGAATGGTGGGCATGTTCCAGAAATTGATAAATCTTGTTCTCAGTGCTCAGTCCATCATTTGAAGTGTTTTAACTTGGATTGGGAAGCTTGCTAAGTCTATTTGCTATGCCCAAAATGAAGTTTTCTAATTCCTACTAGGTTGAGAGCAGTGTTCATTTTTTCCAGCAGGTGTATGTCCAAGAATAGCAAGTTTTGGGAGCTAGTCATTTCGCAACTAGTCTGTCTTGACTTAAACTTTTGGGATACATGTTCCAAAGTACTTGGCTGATATTTTGGTGGATTTAGGAAGCTTAAAGGGTCTACTAATCAAATATGAAGTCTCAGTTGGCTGGTATGAAGCTGGTTGTAGCAGTACCTACTCATCTTTGGATTGCATCCACCATCTCTCTTCACAGTGGTATCAGAGCATAGTCAAGCAACATGGGAGATGGATTTCCATCAACAATTGACAAATTGGATCGAAACAACTACCCGGAATGGTCTCTAAGGATGGAGGCTTACCTTCAAGGGAGGAATCTATATGGATTCATATCCGGAGATGAAGCAATGCGAACCATGAGGAACAAAGGGCAACCATCACATGAAGAAGTGGAAGGACTTTTGAATTGGTGTTCGAAGGATGCACTTGCAAGGTCCTATATTCTAAACTCAATCTCTGATTTTCTTTTACCTCATGTCAAGGGATGCAAGACATCAAGAGAAACCTGGAATGCACTTGCTTCGTTCTTCTCTTCCAACACTCGAGCAAGGAAGAACCAATTATGGATGGAGTTCACAACAATGAAGAAAAGCCCGAAGCAAAATGTGACTGATTATGTCACAAAGATGAAGGAGATTTCCGACCAACTTGGAAGCATTGGAGAGGTAATTGAAGAGGAGCAAATCATAAGAATCATGAATGGAATCAAAGCAGACGACAAGTGGGAGTCATTCACAACAGCCATGGATTTATACATGGATATGCATGTACCCGACCTCAACACACTCATGGGCCAACTCTTCACTCATGAAGCAAAGATAAGCAAAGGTGGTGAGTCCTCAAGAGGTAATCAAACTTTTGCCTTATATTCTAATAAAGCTAAGGTCAAGGACAAGTCAAAGAATAGGAAGAATGAAGATGAAGGTAGCTCTTTCCAAGCAAACTTTGCAGGTAGAGGAAGAGCTAGAGGAAGAGGCAGAGGTGGAAAGCAAGGCACGGGGAGATTCCAATCATCTCAACCTTGCAATATATGTGGCTTATCTAATCATACTACTGAAGAATGTTTCAGGAATCCAAGGAACTCAAGAGGAAGAGGATTCAATAGAGGTGGCTATGGATCAAATAGAGGCAAGTACAATGGAGGCTACAACAACAACAACTACTACAACAACAATTACAACAACAACAACTATCAAAGTGGCCATAGAGGAAGAAGAGATTACAATAACTATGCAGAGGAACAAAGTCAAGAAGATTCATTATTGATTATGAATCTATCAGTGAAGAAGGGTAAGGATGATGATCACATATTTTACATTGATTCGGGATGCTCGAACCATGTAGCAGGAAATGTAGCTTTACTTTCTGATTTGGAAGATCCTCATAACAAGCATAAAGTGCAGACAGGAGATGATACAAAGCACTCAGTGGAGAAGATAGGTAATGTGAAGACATCAGATGGGAATATGAACCTCTTAAGCAAAGTCTTGTATGTCCCTACAATTACCAAAAATTTAATAAGTGTTGGACAGATTGTTAAAAAAGGATTGCAGGTTAGATTCAACCGATTTGGAGCATATGTTGAAGACCCAAGGCAAGGCTTTCGCAGGATTGCCAAAGGAGAAAAGACAGGAAGGCTTTTCACTTTTGAAGTGGAAGATACAAAGAACATAGCTTTGTTTAGCTATGGATCTCAAACTCTAACAGAGTTGGAGATATGGCACAAAAGGCTTGCTCACATTGGTGAGAGGACACTCAAACAGATTTGCAGGGACCAAAGTGTACTTGGTTTGCCTAATATCACAAGGAAACACATGATTTATAAGTGTGAAGCTTGTCAACTCGGCAAGGCTCATAGACAACCTTTCAATAAGAAAGGATATATGTATCAAAATCCTTTGGATCTAGTGCACACGGATGTGTGGGGTCCAAGTAAAGAGCCATCTATATCAGGCTCAAGATATTATGTGTCTTTCATAGATGATTGTAGCAAGTGGACCATTCTGTTTTTCATGAAGCACAAGGATGAAGTGTTTAATTGCTTTAAGAAGTATATTGCTCTTGTTGAAAACCAAACAGGTAGGACTTTGAAATGACTCAGATCAGATGGTGGAGGAGAATACTTCTCTTCTGAATTTGATGCCTTCTTGCATGAAAGAGGCATTAAAAGGGAAGTCACTACAAGGTATACACCCGAACTCAATGGTGTAGCAGAGAGGAGGAACAGAGCTATTGTCGAAGCTGCAAGGTCCATTCTCAACGAAAAGGGATTGCCAAACTACCTATGGGCAGAGGCTGTGTCTACAACCACATATCTCATAAATAGACTTCCATCTAAGTCACTAGATGGAACCACTCCATATGAAGTGTGGAATGGAAGAAGACCTAGTCTAGAGCATTGCAAAATCTTTGGATGCTTAGCCTATGCTCACATTCCTTCTCAAGTAAGAGGGAAATTGGATCCCAAGGTAGAGGTGTGTATTCATTGGTTATGATCAAAACCAAAAAGGATATAGATTGTACAATCCAACCAATACAGGATTTTCTGTGAGTAGAGATATAATTTTTGATGAAAACAAATCATGGTTTGATGATGACAGGAAAGTGAAGCTGCCTTATGACTTGGATGAAGATTTTCCATCACTTCAACCAAAGGAGCCGAAGCAGATTGAAGAAAGTGATTTGGAGATTGACCTAGAAGACTTGGAAAGACTAAAGCTATGGAAGAACAAAGGAAAAGCAAAGATGCAGGATGCTACATATGGACCCGAGAGCTCACATCAACCACTTAGAAGGTCTTCAAGGGAGAAGAAGAAACCAGAGAGGTTTGGTTATGATACTTCTTTGGTCACCAAGCACTCAATCTACATTGCAAATGATTCAACCAATGAAGAACCTACCACATTCGAAGAAGCACAAAGCAAGAAAGCTTGGAGAGATGCAATGGATGAAGAAATGGAAGCCTTGAAGGAGAATGACACTTGGGAGCTTGTACCTAACAAGCCATCTATGAAGATAATTGGATCTCGATGGATATACAAAATCAAGAGGAATCCAGATGGAAGTATAAATAGACGCAAAGCAAGGTTAGTTGCTAAAGGGTTTGCTCAAACCCATGGTATTGATTATGAGGAGACTTTCTCTCCTATTGCAAAAATGCCTACAATTAGGGTTCTCATTAGTCTTGCTACATCTAGAAATTGGAACCTCTATCAACTTGATGTAAAGAATGCTTTCTTGAATGGATGGATTTATGAGGAAGTGTATATGGCAAAACCTCCTGGATATGAGGATGCACATCATCCTAACTATGTATGCAAACTAAAGAAAGCTTTGTATGGATTGAAGCAAGCTCCAAGAGCTTGGAATTTCAGATTGGTGACTTATTTGCAGGACCAAGGATTCAAAGCTAGCAAGGCGGATACCTCTTTGTTCATAAAGAGGAATGGATCTGAAGTGATCTATTTATGTGTGTATGTTGATGATATTATTATCACAGGCAATGATCTTGAAGGAATCAAACATGTAAAGACTCAAATGAAGGAGGAGTTCAAAATAAGTGACCTCGGACCACTCACTTATTTTCTTGGATTGGAGTTGATCTACACAGATTCAGGTATATACATCACACAAAGGAAGTATGCCCATGACATGCTCGTCAAGTTCAAGATGGAAAATACCAAGTGTGCAGGTACACCTATGGAGCAAAATCATAAGCTTAGTGCTTATGAAGGAGAGCCAATTGAAGACATCACAAGCTATCAAAGCTTGGTTGGAAGTTTGAACTATGCAACACTCACAAGGGTGGATATATGCTATAGTGTTAGCATATTGAGTCAGTTTATGCATAAGCCGAGAAGACCACATATGGAAGCGGCCAAGAGAGTCCTCAAGTACCTAAAGGGGACCATGAATGAAGGTTTGTTCTATTCATATACTTCAGATATTGAGCTAAAGGTCTACTCAGATGCAGATTGGGCTGGATCTAAAGATGATAGAAGAAGCACATCAGGGTATATATCATTTGAAGGTTCAAAAATCATTTCTTGGTCATCCAAGAAGCAACCAACCGTGGCATTATCTTCTACTGAAGAAGAATATAGAGATTTGGATAATGCAACTCAAGAAATCATGTGGTTAAAGTCTTTGTACACAGATCTTGAACTTCATTCTTCAACACCTCACATTTTTGGTGACAACACAAGCTCACTACATCTAGCAGCTAATCCGGTATACCATGCTAGAACCAAGCATATTGAAGTCCACTATCATTATGTAAGGGAGAAGCTAATGAGCAAGGATATTCAACTATCCTATGTCTCTACAGATATGCAATGTGCGGACATGTTGACTAAAGCTCTTGATGGTACAAAATTAAGTAGATTCAAGTTGATGATTGGCTTGTAGGAAATCAAGGACAATTGAAGACTTATTTGAAGGTCAAGCATGTTAGGCTTGAGGGGGATCTGTTGGTGCATTTTACCCAAGCCTACATGCTTGATATGCTTGAAATTATCCTCATTTGTAAGTCACATGAGTAGTCATGTGAACACCTCTTGTAAAAGAGTTCATTTTTATCTCTTGTATTTGGAAAAAGAAAAAAGGAAAAGGATGGCTTACCTCATGCATGATGTAAAAGCAATTTCATGGCTATAACTACCAAAACCACGAATTTTTGAGCTGAGGGAATATCTCCTAACTTTGGGGATCACTTTTAGGTGGAGCCATTCGAATTCGAATTCAAAACTCCCTCCAAGAATAGCTATAAAAAGAGCAAGAAGGAAGAGGCGATTAGCAAGCCTTGTACGTGACCACTTCATGTCACTTTGTAGAGATTGAAGAGCTTACTCCATAGCTCTATCATTCTACTCCCATTGTGCAAAGATTCATTGCCAATGTGGTTGTAATCATATGTGAATCTATACATTTATTATCATCTACTCCTCTGTTTTGTTCTCTGCTATACTCACTCAGAGCAGTACCTTCAGAAGGTCATATCTCGAGTTCTACCGAACCTTTTTCAGTGATTTAATGTGCGTTGGATAGCTCTCACTGTCGAGTTTTTGCATATCAATTTTCAATGTCATTGAATTTACATTTTTGGAGATATTTGCATTTTACTGGTCACTGGTCTATCTCTGCAGAGCCCCGAGAATGGTGGGCATGTTCCAGAAATTGATAAATCTTGTTCTCAGTGCTCAGTCCATCATTTGAAGTGTTTTAACTTGGATTGGGAAGCTTGGTATGTCCAAAAATAGCAAGTTTTGGGAGCTAGTCATTTCGCAACTAGTCTGTCTTGACTTAAACTTTTAGGATACATGTTCCAAAGTACTTGGCTGATATTTTGGTGGATTTAGGAAGCTTAAAGGGTCTACCAATCAACTCTGAAGTCTCAGATGGCTGGTGTGAAGCTGGTTGTAGCAGCACCTACTCATCTTTGGATTGCATCCACCATCTCTCTTCACAAATAACACCTGCAAGTGTCTGTCAACTCTGATGTTTTAGGCTTTAAAAACCTGCATAAATTTGCAGCGACTGCTCCCACCAAAACTGAAAATCCCTCGAGAAACCTATAGTTTTACGAGTGTGGCTGAAAATACAGCCCCCAAGGTTGATATTTATTGTCTGAGAAGTACACGGAACACTCTTCTTGATGTTCTTGGACCTGTGCGGAGAGAAATATGTGCGAAAGTACTCCGAAATGGCTCCAAAGAACACCCCAAAATTGCTTCAGAAATAGGCTTTGAAAGCAAAAAATGAAGCTTTGAGGGACCAAAACCTGTTCAAGGTAATGTCAACCTTAGTCTTTCCCCTTCTTCAAACACCACAAGAGTGTAACTTAGTGGCAAGAGATTGCCACGGTTAAGCGAGCTTTGGGGGAACAGTACTGGGATGGGTGACCTCCCGAGAAGTACCGAGAACCTCTATATTCCTTGATCGTTGAGGTCCTCCCTCGTGTGCAGCCAACGGCACCAACGGCACCAAGGGTGACAGGGAAACCACCATATTATGATCATCTTCGAGTTTTTGGGTGTGAAGCATATGTTCATATACCCAAGAATCTTAGACAAAAGTTGGACCATAAGTCAAAGAAATGCATTTTTCTTGGATATGGTCGAGAAGGACAATTTGGATATCGCTTATGGGATCCTGAAACACGGTTAGTAATCAGAAGTAGTGACGTCATTTTTAATGAGTCTAAGATAGTCAACAATGGAAGATCAGATTGGGACAAACAATTGCATCATGCAATTTGGGCTTTCCGATCACTTGTGAGCTACTATAGTGTGTGTGCGTGTGTGAGCCATAATGAGTTGTGTAGTAGGTGTTGGTGTTTCCCACTATTCACTATTTTACAAGACAGACCCATCACTTGTGAGCTACTATAGTGTGTGTGTGTGTGTGTGTGTGAGCCATAATGAGTTATGTAGTAGGTGTTGGTGTTTCCCACCATTCACTATTTTGTTTAACTCGAAGTACGTTTGTCAGATTCAACTGAAAATACTAGTATTAGATGCGTCTTGTCAAGAGCTTCGAAATATACCCAGTATTCACTATATTCAAAGTTTGGAGCTGAGAGAAAAGTTTGAATATGTGCTTACTACTGTAAATGGTATCACAACGTGCATTTTCAGAGAGTTAGTGAGTTGGAGAGATAGTTGAGGCAAGTCACATGCATTGTCGCATTGATACTTCACTTACCATTATGCATGCACATGTCTTCATATACTTGGTATGTCAAATTTGTCGGATTGATAATTAAAATTATATTAATCCACCACTACATGCACTTGTGGGGCAATTGAGGTATAATCTCATCGACACAAGTCCCTAAGACTTCACGACTTAGGTACACACCGACATTCTCTATCGCGATTTATGTCTATCGTGATAGGTGGGTGTCTATTGCAAGATTACGACCACCACGTGTTAGAGAGATGACTCTCCTCCCAACCAAATGCCTCTATATATAGCTCTCTCCAGGGGGCTTCCTTCTTGGGCAGGTGGATACTAACCATCCAAGTGTGAGTCATGTAACTACATGTGCGCCAAGTATCCCAGTTAACTAGACTTAACTCAAGTGGATGCTTCTAGAAGTCTCTCAAGCTCTTTGGGCAAAATACTCTCCCCATGTATCCCATGGGGGTTGAACCCAAGGCCTCCTCCTTCACACCCATGAGACTTAACCACTAGGCTAGTTGGATTACTTGGTTACAAGAGTAAATGACCTTCTAGTAAGTCTAGACCTGAGATCTTTGGTCATACAGACGAGTGACCAAACGGTGTCCAATTTCAAATCTGTCTGAACCGGTCGAACCCTTAGATCATAGACTTACTTTATTATATTCTTCCTCCCTTGGAAAATATTTTCTTCCTCAAAATCATAGCTATATACATAATGTAGGCAACCCTCGAGCCTCATGTTCTAAAACTTGAAGAACATGGTCATGTTCTAGAACTGGAAGAACATGTCTCATCTCTGTGGTGGCATCCCTGATAAATGATTCAAAACATTGTCTCGCTTTGCACTTTGATAAACTGCTCAAAGTACAAAGTAGCGAATGAATAATAAGGGTGGATTTAAAAACATCACTGGCCAATTCACAGTTTTTCTAGGTGCAATCTAGGCACAAACATGTGACCTGGATGGATTCAAATTACTAGTCCATTTCTAGGCATGACTATTGCATGGACTTAGTAACGAAAGCGGGATTCTAATCCCTTGCAATACTATGAGAACTCTTGATTCACTTGAATTTGGTTTGAAGAACTTGAAGTTTGGTTGTCCCAAACATCTAACTTGGATGTTTGTACAATGGTTTACTCCTATCCAACAGTTACTTGATTTTTTCACCCGACTAGAGGACTACTTTATCCTAATGAGTTTAAAAATCCTATGTAAATTGTAGGAGAAAGTTTACCATTGTCTTTGCGTCAATCATACTATAACTTGAACAATTCAAATTCAAAATGAAAATTATCCAACTTAGGACATTGTTCTCAAAGACTTGAGCTAAAAGTTCTTGGGAATTGTCAATCTAATAAGTAATTCCTAACTTCTCTATTCTATAGTTTACTAGACTCTAGGAAATCATTTATGTTATAACTTGAATCAAACTTAATAAGTCAACTTAGACTTTTTATCTTTTGATGGTTGAAAAGGTTCTTGTTCAGAACATCTATATGGGATGTTTAATTTAGTTACCTAGTTCTAACTAGCTAACCCTTGATTTTGGGAAAAGAATCAGATACCATATCTGAGTCAAATCCAAAAGATTCGAAAAGCAGAAAGAAAGAACTAAAACTTTGTTTAACCAATTCAAACTTCAAAGATACATAACCTCGCTATAGTCACAGTCCAGATGACTCAGGACTTTTTCTCAAAGATCTGTTTCAATAAGGTATTGAAGCATTTTTTCTATCCCTAAGAGAAATAAGTTGGATTCTCAAAAGATTCAAAGCAAATCGAAAACATCATCCAAGCACAAGATACTAGTGTGATAACCAACATCAATATGTCAATCCACTGAGGTTTTATTGATGATTTTTGTATTCAAATAATGCTTCACTTGAGACTAAGTTTAGGTCATATTCAGTCTTTGACTCCTTACAGGGAATGCAATTCTTGTGCATTTTTTAGTCAAAAGAGTGAATTTACCAAGTTACACTAGGAACTTGGTGCTTGACTTAGTCAATCAAATCATTGGTTGAAAAGATCAACTCAAAGTCAAACTCCATCTTTTCAAAAATTATGAAATATTTCTGAAATAACAACACTTTATCTTGAAGTGTTTCAAGAAGATCTTGGAACTTACTTACTTCATATCTTCTGTTTCCTTGATCTTGAAGTTATCTTGAGATACTACTTTTATCCTCCTTGAAATTAAACTCCTTCTTTGAATGTTTTAATTTCCTTGAGGATCAAACCGAACTTCAAGATCCAATCTGGGACTAAAACATAATTATCAGCCACGGTCCGATGTTTCATACCATCTTTCCTATCAACGTTGTACGGCCTCAGGAGCTCGGTTTTCTAATCCGAGCAATATCATCGTGGAGCTCTCGAGAAGGAGAGTGCACTGTGGTGCATTGCCGTTGAAACACTTCACTGGTATCAGAGCAGTTCGAGGCAAAAGCTTTGTTCCTTTTGTGCGAGCGAAGCGAGCACCCCTCCCCCCTCCAGGCTTTCTCCAAGGCTTACGACTAAGGTGGAGACTCTTGTTGAAAACCAAACAGGTAGGACTTTGAAACGACTCAGATCAGATGGTGGAGGAGAATACTTCTCTTCTGAATTTGATGCCTTCTTGCATGAAAGAGGCATTAAAAGGGAAGTCACTACAAGGTATACACCCGAAGTCAATGGTGTAGCAGAGAGGAGGAACAGAGCTATTGTCGAAGCTGCAAGGTCCATTCTCAACGAAAAGGGATTGCCAAACTACCTATGGGCAGAGGCTGTGTCTACAGCCACATATCTCATAAATAGACTTCCATCTAAGTCACTAGATGGAACCACTCCATATGAAGTGTGGAATGGAAGAAGACCTAGTCTAGAGCATTGCAAAATCTTTGGATGCTTAGCCTATGCTCACATTCCTTCTCAAGTAAGAGGGAAATTGGATCCCAAGGCAGAGGTGTGTATTCATTGGTTATGATCAAAACCAAAAAGGATATAGATTGTACAATCCAACCAATAAAGGATTTTCTGTGAGTAGAGATGTAATTTTTGATGAAAACAAATCATGGTTTGATGATGACAGGAAAGTGAAGCTGCCTTATGACTTGGATGAAGATTTTCCATCACTTCAACCAAAGGAGCCGAAGCAGATTGAAGAAAGTGATTTGGAGATTGACCTAGAAGACTTGGAAAGACTAAAGCTATGGAAGAACAAAGGAAAAGCAAAGATGCAGGATGCTACATATGGACCCGAGAGCTCACATCAACCACTTAGAAGGTCTTCAAGGGAGAAGAAGAAACCAGAGAGGTTTGGTTATGATACTTCTTTGGTCACCAAGCACTCAATCTACATTGCAAAGGATTCAACCAATGAAGAACCTACCACATTCGAAGAAGCACAAAGCAAGAAAGCTTGGAGAGATGCAATGGATGAAGAAATGGAAGCCTTGAAGGAGAATGACACTTGGGAGCTTGTACCTAACAAGCCATCTATGAAGATAATTGGATCTCGATGGATATACAAAATCAAGAGGAATCCAGATGGAAGTATAAATAGACACAAAGCAAGGTTAGTTGCTAAAGGGTTTGCTCAAACCCATGGTATTGATTATGAGGAGACTTTCTCTCCTATTGCAAAAATGCCTACAATTAGGGTTCTCATTAGTCTTGCTACATCTAGAAATTGGAACCTCTATCAACTTGATGTAAAGAATGCTTTCTTGAATGGATGGATTTCTGAGGAAGTGTATATGGCAAAACCTCCTGGATATGAGGATGCACATCATCCTAACTATGTATGCAAACTAAAGAAAGCTTTGTATGGATTGAAGCAAGCTCCAAGAGCTTGAAATTTCAGATTGGTGACTTATTTGCAAGACCAAGGATTCAAAGCTAGCAAGGCGGATACCTCTTTGTTCATAAAGAGGAATGGATCTGAAGTGATCTATTTATGTGTGTATGTTGATGATATTATTATCACAGGCAATGATCTTGAAGGAATCAAACATGTAAAGACTCAAATGAAGGAGGAGTTCAAAATAAGTGACCTCGGACCACTCACTTATTTTCTTGGATTGGAGTTGATCTACACAGATTCAGGTATATACATCACACAAAGGAAGTATGTCCATGACATGCTCGTCAAGTTCAAGATGGAAAATACCAAGTGTGCAGGTACACCTATGGAGCAAAATCATAAGCTTAGTGCTTATGAAGGAGAGCCAATTGAAGACATCACAAGCTATCAAAGCTTGGTTGGAAGTTTGAACTATGCAACACTCACAAGGGTGGATATATGCTATAGTGTTAGCATATTGAGTCAGTTTATGCATAAGCCGAGAAGACCACATATGGAAGCGGCCAAGAGAGTCCTCAAGTACCTAAAGGGGACCATGAATGAAGGTTTGTTCTATTCATATACTTCAGATATTGAGCTAAAGGTCTACTCAGATGCAGATTGGGCTAGATCTAAAGATGATAGAAGAAGCACATCAGGGTATATATCATTTGCAGGTTCAAAAATCATTTCTTGGTCATCGAAGAAGCAACCAACCGTGGCATTATCTTCTACTGAAGCAGAATATAGAGGTTTGGCTAATGCAACTCAAGAAATCATGTGGTTAAAGTCTTTGTACACAGATCTTGAACTTCATTCTTCAACACCTCACATTTTTGGTGACAACACAAGCTCACTACATCTAGCAGCTAATCCGGTATACCATGCTAGAACCAAGCATATTGAAGTCCACTATCATTATGTAAGGGAGAAGCTAATGAGCAAGGATATTCAACTATCCTATGTCTCTACAGATATGCAATGTGCGGACATGTTGACTAAAGCTCTTGATGGTACAAAATTAAGTAGATTCAAGTTGATGATTGGCTTGCAGGAAATCAAGGACAATTGAAGACTTATTTGAAGGTCAAGCATGTTAGGCTTGAGGGGGAGCTGTTGGTGCATTTTATCCAAGCCTACATGCTTGATATGCTTGAAATTATCCTCATTTGTAAGTCACATGAGTAGTCATGTGAACACCTCTTGTAAAAGAGTTCATTTTTATCTCTTGTATTTGGAAAAAGAAAAAAGGAAAAGGATGGCTTACCTCATGCATGATGTAAAAGCAATTTCGTGGCTATAACTACCAAAACCACGAATTTTTGAGCTGAGGGAATATCTCCTAACTTTGGGGATCACTTTTAGGTGGAGCCATTCGAATTCGAATTCAAAGCTCCCTCCAAGAATAGCTATAAAAAGAGCAAGAAGGAAGAGGCGATTAGCAAGCCTTGTACGTGACCACTTCATGTCATTTTGTAGAGATTGAAGAGCTTACTCCATAGCTCTATCATTCTACTCCCATTGTGCAAAGATTCATTGCCAATGTGGTTGTAATCATATGTGAATCTATACATTTATTATCATCTACTCCTCTGTTTTGTTCTCTGCTATACTCACTCAGAGGAGTACCTTCAGGAGGTCATATCTCGAGTTCTACTGAACCGTTTTCAGTGATTTAATGTGCGTTGGATAGCTCTCACTGTCGAGTTTTTGCATATCAATTTTCAATGTCATTGAATTTATATTTTTGGAGATATTTGCATTTTACTGCTCACTGGTCTATCTCTGCAGAGCCCCGAGAATGGTGGGCATGTTCCAGAAATTGATAAATCTTGTTCTCAGTGCTCAGTCCATCATTTGAAGTGTTTTAACTTGGATTGGGAAGCTTGCTAAGTCTATTTGCTATGCCCAAAAGGAAGTTTTCTAATTCCTACCAGGTTGAGAGCAGTGTTCATTTTTTCTAGCAGGTGTATGTCCAAAAATAGCAAGTTTTGGGAGCTAGTCATTTCGCAACTAGTCTGTCTTGACTTAAACTTTTGGGATACATGTTCCAAAGTACTTGGCTGATATTTTGGTGGATTTAGGAAGCTTAAAGGGTCTACTAATCAACTCTGAAGTCTCAGATGGCTGGTGTGAAGCTGGTTGTAGCATCACCTACTCATCTTTGGATTGCATCCATCTCTCTTCACAAATAACACCTGCAAGTGTCTGTCAACTCTGATGTTTTAGGCTTTAAAAACCTGCATAAATTTGCAGCGACTGCTCCCACCAAAACTGAAAACCCCTCGAGAAACCTGTAGTTTTACGAGTGTGGCTGAAAATACAGCCCCCAAGGTTGATATTTATTGTCTGAGAAGTACAAGGAACACTCTTCTTGATGTTCTTGGACCTGTGCGGAGAGAACTATGTGCGAAAGTACTCCGAAATGGCTCCAAAGAACACCCCAAAATTGCTTCAGAAATAGGCTTTGAAAGCAAAAAATGAAGCTTTGAGGGACCAAAACTTGTTCAAGGTAATGTCAACCTTAGTCTTTCCCCTTCTTCAAACACCACAAGAGTGTAACTTAGTGGCAAGATATTGCCACGGTTAAGTGGGCTTTGGGGGAACAGTACTGGGATGGGTGACCTCCCGGGAAGTACCGGGAACCTCTATATTCCTTGATCGTTGAGGTCCTCCCTCGCGTGCAGCCAACGGCACCAACGGCACCAACGGCACCAACGGTGACTTCGGTGACTCGGATGACAAGGTATGCCAAGGTCTATGCCTTGGTCGCCGCCTTAGTCGTAAGCCTTGGAGAAAGCCTAGGTCGCCACCTTAGTCGTAAGCCTTGGAGAAAGCCTGGGGGTGGGGTGCTCGCTTCGCTCGCACAAAAGGAACAAAGCTTTTGCCTTGAACTGCTCTGATACCAGTGAAGTGTTTCAACGGCAATGCACCACAGTGCACTCTCCTTCTCGAGAGCTCCACGATGATATTACTCGGATTAGAAAACCGAGCTCCTGAGGCCGCACAACGTTGATATAGGAAAGATGGTATGAAACATCGGACCGTGGCTGATAATTATGTTTTAGTCCCAGATTGGATCTTGAAGTTTGGTTTGATCCTCAAGGAAATTAAAACATTCAAAGAAGGAGTTTAATTTCAAGGAGGATAAAAGTAGTATCTCAAGATAACTTCAAGATCAAGGAAACAGAAGATATGAAGTAAGTAAGTTCCAAGATCTTCTTGAAACACTTCAAGATAAAGTGTTGTTATTTCAGAAATATTTCATAATCTTATGAAAAGATGGAGTTTGACTTTGAGTTGATCTTTTCAACCAATGATTTGATTGACTAAGTCAAGCACCAAGTTCCTAGTGTAACTTGGTAAATTCACTCTTTTGACTAAAAAATGCACAAGAATTGCATTCCCAGTAAGGAGTCAAAGACTGAATATGACCTAAACTTAGTCTCAAGTGAAGCATTATTTGAATACAAAAATCATCAATAAAACCTCAGTTGATTGACATACTGATGTTGGTTATCACACTAGTATCTTGTGCTTGGATGATGTTTTCGATTTGCTTTGAATCTTTTGAGAATCCAACTTATTTCTCTTAGGGATAGAAAAAATGCTTCAATACCTTATTGAAATAGATCTTTGAGAAAAAGTCCTGAGTCATCTGGACTGTGACTATAGCAAGGTTATGTATCTTTGAAGTTTGAATTGGTTAAACAAAGTTTTAGTTCTTTCTTTCTGCTTTTCGAATCTTTTGGATTTGACTCAGATATGGTATCTGATTCTTTTCCCAAAATCAAGGGTTAGCTAGTTAGAACTAGGTAAGTAAATTAAACATCCCATATAGATGTTCTGAACAAGAACCTTTTCAACCATCAAAAGATAAAAAGTCTAAGTTGACTTATTAAGTTTGATTCAAGTTATAACATAAATGATTTCCTAGAGTCTAGTAAACTATAGAATAGAGAAGTTAGGAATTACTTATTAGATTGACAATTCCCAAGAACTTTTAGCTCAAGTCTTTGAGAACAATGTCCTAAGTTGGATAATTTTCATTTTGAATTTGAATTGTTCAAGTTATAGTATGATTGACGCAAAGACAATGGTAAACTTTCTCCTACAATTTACATAGGATTTTTAAACTCATTAGGATAAAGTAGTCCTCTAGTCGGGTGAAAAAATCAAGTAACTGTTGGATAGGAGTAAACCATTGTACAAACATCCAAGTTAGATGTTTGGGACAACCAAACTTCAAGTTCTTCAAACCAAATTCAAGTGAATCAAGAGTTCTCATAGTATTGCAAGGGATTAGAATCCCGCTTTCGTTACGAAGTCCATGCAATAGTCATGCCTAGAAATGGACTAGTAATTTGAATCCATCCAGGTCACATGTTTGTGCCTAGATTGCACCTAGAAAAATTGTGAATTGTCCAGGGATGTTTTTAAATCCACCCTTATTATTCATTCGCTACTTTGTACTTTGAGCAGTTTATCAAAGTGCAAAGCGAGACAATGTTTTGAATCATTTATCAGGGATGCCACCACAGAGATGAGACATGTTCTTCCAGTTCTAGAACATGACCATGTTCTTCAAGTTTTAGAACATGAGGCTCGAGGGTTGCCTACATTATGTATATAGCTATGATTTTGAGGAAGAAAATATTTTCCAAGGGAGGAAGAATGTAATAAAGTAAGTCTATGATCTAAGGGTTCGACCGGTTCAGACAGATCTGAAATTGGACACCGTTTGGTCACTCGTCTGTATGACCAAGGATCTCAGGTCTAGACTTACTAGAAGGTCATTTACTCTTGTAACCAAGTAATCCAAGTAGCCTAGTGGTTAAGTCTCATGGGTGTGAAGGAGGAGGCCTTGGGTTCAACCCCGATGGGATACATGGGGAGAGTATTTTGCCCAAAGAGCTTGAGAGCCTTCTAGAAGCATCCACTTGAGTTAAGTCTAGTTAACTGGGATACTTGGCGCACATGTAGTTACATGACTCACACTTGGATGGTTAGTATCCACCTGCCTAAGAAGGCAGCCCCCTAGAGAGAGCTATATATAGAGGCATTTGGTTGGGAGGAGAGTCATCTCTCTAGCACGTGGTGGTCGTAATCTTGCAATAGACACCCACCTATCACGATAGACATAAATCGCGATAGAGAATGTCCGTGTGTACCTAAGTCGTGAAGTCTTAGGGACTTGTGTCGATGAGATTATACCTCAATTGCCCCACAAGTGCATGTAGTGGTGGATTAATATAATTTTAATTATCAATCCGACAAATTTGACATACCAAGTGTATGAAGACATGTGCATGCATAATGGTAAGTGAAGTATCAATGCGACAATGCATGTGACTTGCCTCAACTATCTCTCCAACTCACTAACTCTCTGAAAATGCACGTTGTGATACCATTTACAGTAGTAAGCACATATTCAAACTTTTCTCTCAGCTCCAAACTTTGAATATAGTGAATACTGGGTATATTTCGAAGCTCTTGACAAGACGCATCTAATACTAGTATTTTCAGTTGAATCTGACAAACGTACTTCGAGTTAAACAAAATAGTGAATGGTGGGAAACACCAACACCTACTACATAACTCATTATGGCTCACACACACACACACACACACACTATAGTAGCTCACAAGTGATGGGTCTGTCTTGTAAAATAGTGAATAGTGGGAAACACCAACACCTACTACACAACTCATTATGGCTCACACACGCACACACACTATAGTAGCTCACAAGTGATCGGAAAGCCCAAATTGCATGATGCAATTGTTTGTCCCAATCTGATCTTCCGTTGTTGACTATCTTTGTCAACACTGTACATAACACTTTATTGGAACTCTCTGCCTGACCATTAGCTTGAGGGTGATAGGGGGCTGATTTTTTGTGAATCACCAAGAATTTATTCATTAGTGCTTCTATCACTTCGTTGAAGAAGTGTGTTCCCTTATCGCTCACTATCTCTATAGGTAATCCAAAACGGGTAAATATATTTTCGAAGAGAAACTTTGCTGTGGTTTGTGATCATTCTTCCTTGTTGCTTTTGCTTCCACCCATTTTGTTAGATAGTCCGTTGCCACTATTATATATTCAGCATGTGATCCTTTGGCGGGAAGGTTAATACGTCCTATGAAATCAATGCCCCATTTTGAAAAGGCTCGCACGAATCATAGGTCTTAGAGGCATATCATCTCTTCTAATAGGATACTTGGTTCTTTGGCACACGTCACAACTTCGTATATAAGTGTCTGCATCTATATGTAGAGTTGGCCACTACAAGCCTGCAAAGAGAATCATTTTTATGGTTCTTTCGGCCAAAAACTGTCCTCCCGCAGCACCTGCATGTGCCATCTCTAAAATAGGTAAATACTCCCCTTCGTGGATGCATAGTCGTAGTTGATTGTCTTTTCCTCTTTTGAATAATTGCTTCCCCATTATAGTATAGTCCTTGCTCATTTCCTCTAGGGATCGCTTCCTTGCTAGACTCACTCTTTCCTCGTGTTCGCGTGTTTTCAAGAACTTAACCAGTGCCCTACTCTAGTATGGTGCTATTGCAGAGAATTGTAATGATGTATGGTCCTCTAGAGCATTTTCTTGGCATTCTTGGCAACTGCCAATATGTGCATGTACGTCCTTTGGCATATCTGGCCAGTATACTCCCAATCTTTTTAATTCCCTTAGTGTTCCATGGACTCATTTATGAATTTCCATCGATTTACATGAGCTTGCTCGATTAAGTTCTTTTGTTCAACCTCTTCTACATATCTCAACAATATGTTGTTTGGTTCTTTGTAGTACATACTTCTTGCCACAATGTGCAAATTACGTGATTGCAAAAATCCTTTTTTGTCATTTTTGTTGATTCTATGATATGGCCCCTCCATCATTAGTAGGAACCATCTTACTAGTCTTCTCGTATTACAGGGCTTATTGACTAGGTACAATAAGGCTTGATGGTTGATAAAGAACTTGAATTTGTTAGCTAGGAGGTAATGTCTAAATTTCTTGATTGTGTACACCATTCCTAAACCTTCTCGTTCTGTGGTGGTGTAATTGCTTTCTGCCTGGTTGAGTTATCTACTCCCGTAATATGCAATAGGATGATCTAATTTTCCTCCATCCGCGGATTGAGCTAGGATGCATCCTATGGCATAATTGGATGCATCTACATGGATATGGAATGGTTTATTCCAACTGGGTATCTTCAATATAGGTGCTGTACTTAATCGTCATTTTAGTTCATTAAATGTTTTTTCACATTCATCCATCCAAGTGAATTGCGTTAATAATCCATATAGTGGCTTAGTGATTATGGCATATATGTGGATAAATCTTTGATAATATGCATAATGACCCATAAAGGCTTGTACTTCCTTTGCATTTTTAGGTCTAGGTAACTCTAGGATACCTTAATCTTATCGTCATCCGTGGAAATTCCATTTTTAGATATGATGTGTCCTACGATCTTTCCTTGTCTTACCATAAAGACACACACTGAAGTTTGGATTTTCGTTCCATTTGTGTGCGAAGATGACCTTCAATGATTTGCATGGCTTTTGGGTCTACTTCTTGAAGCTTTGCCTCAAGTGTGCTATGAACTTCTTGTAATGTGTGAAACTGATCTTGGAGGCCTTCGTTCTCTGCTTCAAGTGTCATGATGCATTGTTGTAACTATTTAGCACGAGATTATAACATGTTGTTGCATTCCTCAAGCCCATGATACTCTGTCCAGAGTTGTTTCATACAATTAATCATGGAGTTGCCTGCATTATCTACACGAGTGGATGAAATTTTTACATGTGTTGATGCAAGGGGGAGGGAGTGGGGAATGGGAAGTGTGAATTTATGTCTAACGAGGAAGTGGGTGCATGTGAAGTTGGTGGAAGGGGAATGGGAGATAGTGGAACCATGGGGAGAGGGGGAGGTGTAGTGGGTTGTGATATGTCCATGCTATGGGACATGGAAGTGTGTGTAGTGTGTACCATGTACATAGGGATGGTAGGTGGTGTGCGTGTGGTGGTGGTGAATAGTTGTCATGTGGGTATTGATAATGGGAAGGACAAAGGGGTTTGGGCAGAAGGTTGTGGGAGGTTAGATAGACAGGAGTAAAAAGGTTCGAGAAATGTTGAGATGGAGGTCATAAGGGGAACTACTATTGAAGAAGGTTGAGTGATAGGAAGACCGAGAAAAGTTGATTGAAAATCTGGATGACCTATCATCGATGTAGTGGAAGCGGGGTTTCCAATAGCGAGATCAATGAAAGAACCTGTTGGTTGGGTGGTAGTATGATACAATGGATTTTTGAATGAAGAAAAGAGGGACAAAATAGAAGTCGGGATACAGAAGGTGAACATGTGTTCGATACGAGCGGTAGTGGGTATGATAGTTACATCCTCGGTTCTAGGGGATGATGGTGGAGGTGTTTGCAAAATTGGTTCGGATGTCTCTTTGTGGATGATAGTTGTTTTGGTGCCAGGAGTTCTAAGCATGGATATCAGTGGACTTGGTATGCTAGTGTCGGTTGCCTAAGAGTTAGTCTCTCCTTGTGTTGCTGAAATTATGGTGGTAGTTGCATCGATTGTTAGGTGGCATCATCATTGTCGCCATGGTAGTGATGGGAATTTGAATACTCTTCCCTGGTCTTGGTTAGGTTTGTAATCTCCATGGATCGTATGTTGCATGTGGTCTTTGCAGCATGTATCTTATGGCCACCACTACCCCACATGTTTCTCAGAGCATTTGCAGAGATTCGTTGAGTTGAGAATCTACACTGGCTTCTTCCAAGAGTTGGGTCACGAGTACTCTGCTTCTCTATTTAGAAAGTATTTGTTGCAATCAAACATTCTCCATAATTTGGTGTAATGGACAAAGCTGCATGGTATATGCAAGAGCTCCCATAGCTACTTCTTTGTCTTCACCCTTAGGTTGCTCCAATTGCTACAAAAGCACTCTTTGTTGGTCGTCTTCCCAATGTACATGACATTCATCTCTTGATTGTCCCATCATTCGTGTGGAGGTGTCAGGACCCTGAGTGTCAGAAAAGAACTCGACATTTGACAGTTGACTTTTCTACAGGAAAGACTCAAAATTGAATGTTCCCATCGCTTTGGTATCTCAAGTGGAGGCGAATTCAAACTCCGATGGAATAGGTGGAGTAGAGGATGCTGCTTGTGAAGTTCCTTTAGAGCCAAATCGAGAAATTTGAATAGTGAATATGGGCATTGTGCCCTCTCCTGTTGGTGATATATCTGGGGTTGTGACAACTCCTCATGGTTGGACACATGGGATATTGCCTCTCATCCTTTTAGATTGATCAGCTGAAGATTGGTGACGTTTAAAAAATTGCAGTTGTGACCAAGTAAGTGCATGCTCACTAGGCGCATAGTATGATAAACACCTATATATAGTGCATGTAATGTCACAACACCCATTCAAGATTGGTTTTCATAACGAACTCTTATTGCTTCATATAACTACTCAATTGTCCACACGAGAAGCTTGATGATTAATGAGCCTACCTCAGCCAAATAGAGAATGAACCAAATTCTTTTATGTGGTTGAGTGAATCGGTCTTTACCGAGAAATGCAAAGTGCTACATGTGTAGACGAAGGGGTATGGAAACATTAGGCATCAATGCTTATCTTTTAGCTTTAGGATCTTCTTGTCCTTCATGTTGTCTAGTACCAAGGTTTCTTTTTCCAAAGGGGCGTGTGTACCGTACATGTTGAGTGCCTCTCTGACTAAATCCAAATGAGCTTGAATTTCTTCAGTTCATTGTTTTGCAACAAGGAAGGAATGACAAAAGTTCTTGGTTGATCCCTTACACCACTAGCCTACAAGGTGGATACTAGATAATAGCATTGTTTGAAATCTGGCTTTCGTAAAGGTGCACTAAAATATTCTACCAACCCTGTGCATTGCCAAATGGCTTCGAGTTTTGAGGTGTTTTGGAGTTGCTCAAACTCTTGTGAGAAAATCGAAATCTTCCCCAAATGTTATCAAAATTGCACTTTGACTCCCATATATATGCAGCTTCTCCTAACTGCCCTAGCATCCCATTGAACCAATGAGAATGTGCACTAACCTTTTTTGTCAGTTCTATAGGTGGACCTTGAATAGGTATTTCATGGAGGTGGCATAACTCTACAAGCTACTTGATTGGTGGCACTTCAATAGGCAAGTTTCCAATATGGACTACTCATTGATTTGCCCCTACATATGAACTCGTGCTTGTGATTGGCCATGAGTACGATGGTAACTGTTGATTGCTTATCTGCTAGCAGAAGCAGATCATTTTAGTATTATGTAGGACTTGTGCCAAAGAGACTAAATCTCATTTGCCACACAAGTGCGTATAGTGGTGGATTGACACACGCTTAATTTTCAATCCGAAGAACCGACTTAACCAAGTGTATGAGGACATGTGCACACATGATGGATACTGAAATGGTTCAGCTAAAAAGCATGAGAAAAGACTAAACTACCTCTCCAACTCACTTAATCTCAGAAAGTGTCTGCTGTGATACCACTTACAGTAGTAAACACAAATTCGAATGTTTCTCCTAGCTCCGAACTCCGAATATCACCAATAGTGAATTCTTTTTTGAAGCTCTCGACGAGACGCATGACATTTTCACTCAAATTTGACAACCGCTCTTCAAGTTATGACCAAAACAGTGAATGGTGGGAAACACACACACTCACTCCACAACTCGTACATGCTCACACACACACTACAGTAGCTCAAAAGTGATGGGGAGGGGTAGATAATAGTCCTACACATTCATTCCAAGCTTCACATAGACATGAAATATCATAGAGAAGATGAAAATCTGCAAGAAAGAAGCAAATTCGAATTTCTGGAGCTCTCCTTCTTCACAATGGCAAAAGTCTTTACAAAGAGTCACAAAGTGACTTATATACATGTGCACTAAAAATGGTCCTTTCACACAAGTGAGCGGCACTTTATTGGCTAATCTCTGATTTCCTACTAGTTTACAAGAAATATGTTACAATGGGTTGGGCTTATGCATCTAGAGGACTCCTCTAGTGCATTTACATAGCTTTGAGGGAATTTCTAAGATTTTGAAGAAGAAAAAGATGCCCATTAATTTAAAAAATTTGGGGCTCCTTTTTGTGCCTCTTTTCTCTGCAACACTCTCCCCCTCTTTGTCTCTGTCATCCCTTGACAGGCTTTACTTCTCGTTTGCAGCTTGTTTAAGGCTCCTGAATACATGCACCTAGTGGTCGAAGAAGCGATAAGGATTGTAAGGCAGTTTGTTACTTTATCCGAGAGTTGTCCTTTGCTTCTATAAGCCCCTTCGTATTCCTTATATCACAAATCTAGGTTGCTGTATTAAGTCGGCTGCCACGCACTCCATCAATGGCTAAGAATGTGATGTTTTTAGTCACTCTCTTCAACTTTTCAGCCTCTACCTCTTTCTAGCTTTTGGTCTTCTCATATGTCTTTGTCTTCACACATCTGACACTGTTGTGTTGCTTGGAGCCTGTTTACTTCTTCTCTGGTGCACATCTCACTTTGCTGACCTCTACTCTCTTTTAAGTCAGCATTACACTTTAAAGGTCCTGTTCTTGAATCTTGTTTGTCATCCTCTAGGACCCATTCCATTTCTTCGCACTGCACACATCCAATGGATGAGGAGGCAGCTAGGACCTTCAGACAATTGGTTATCTTATCCAATGAAGAGTCCTTTGTGTGCTGTCTCTCTCCTCGACTTGTTTCGCTTCACCACCTGCTCCTGGTGGATGAGGAAGCTGTGTGCAACCTCCCATGAAATGTCCTAGTTGTTATCTTTCTTTAATTCCACTCCTCAGGACCTGGTTCTTTGGTGTTGTCGCCTGATGCATGCCCCTGCGGGGCTTTGGGCAGAGAGTTGATATTTTCCTTTATAATCTTCATTCCTTACTGAAT
The DNA here is from genome assembly GCA_020310875.1 of Ceratopteris richardii. NCBI lineage: Eukaryota > Viridiplantae > Streptophyta > Polypodiopsida > Polypodiales > Pteridaceae > Ceratopteris > Ceratopteris richardii. Next base: position 95,747,321 of record CM035434.1, read on the forward strand.
AGTTTTGTTCTTTGATTTTCTTCTTCTTCTCTTTTTGCTTGATTCCCCTTCCACACGTCCCTCCTCTTGAACTCTGTTGTCCCCGACAGGCTTTTTGTGGCGACGTGAGTATGTCTGGATGACTTGCTGCTCTCATTGATTAAGCAGATTGGCATGACATAACATGACTTCTTTCCATTGGCTTGACTTGACCCCTTCTTCTGATGCCTGTCTATGATCTGCAAAGAAACTCAATTCGTAGGCCACCATCCTGGCATTAAGATTCAAAGACATTTTTACAAAAATTTTGGAGTCTATTTCAAAAAATCCTGTAAAGAATGCTTCTTCAAATGTCTGCATGTAAGTACTTGGCAAAAACATTAGTCTTGAGTATATAGCCATAAGTGTTAATCTGCTCGGTATAGTTGATAGATAAAAAATGAGGACGTCTGAACCCTGATTAATGCCAATGAAGTTCAAAAAGGTATATTGGGCATGCTGAAACACTTTGATAATTGTAAGTAACATGCTCAAAATTTTATTAGTCATCTTGATGGCTAGATCTGGTATAGTTGCATAGCGAGTCATCCAAAATTCGATGGTCTTGATCATGTATTCCTCTGTCGGTAGATACTCACGAGGTGGGCTTGGGAGTAGTGGGTAGTTGAGACACTAATTATTGCTGCTTCCCTGGCGCTGTCCTTCCCAAAATTGTGTCCAGGAGCGTCTTCTGGGCAGTGGGCAAAAAGACGGATTGACTTGGAGTATGTATGGTGCTACTTCCCAGTGCACCCATAGCGTAGGGTTCTTCTCCAATCATTTCCTCCTCCATATAGGATCAGCTTTGTCAAATTCCTCTTGTGTGTAGGAGAATGTGTGCATGCTAAAGTGGAGGTTGCTATCTGGCTCTTTATTTGTTGTGTCTTTTATATATTGCCATGTTTGCTCTTTAAGTAAACCATATGGTACATTGAAGGGTCTCATTACGTGTTCCAGATTTTTGCTTTCGATCTTCGTCTCCTTCATGATCTTTACCACTTGATTTTCAAAATCTTCTGTAAGCTGGGACACCAGTAGTGCCCACTCGTGCCGGCTTAGTTATGCAATATCCCGATGATGTCTTTCAGAGTGGATCTCCGTTTCCTCCCTTATCACTGAATGATGTAAGGGGGAAGAGAGAGGACGTACCTCAATCTCCTCCGTAGCCGCTGTGGAGTGTGGAACTACTGGTGTCCCCTCGTTTACCTTCTGTGCTAGTTGATCTTGTAATTGCCTGATTAATTCATCTTTGTCTTTAATCTCTTCGGTGGCTTTCAAAATTGTTTCTTTGTTTTTGAGGAGTTCCTCTCCTATGACAGCGAGTTGATCAACGTCTTCTTTACATTGCACTATATACTGATTTTCTACTGTTTTCCACTTCTTTCTTAGTTCTACTGTGTCATCCATATATCTTTTCTCCCATTCTGCTATGATGGCTTGCTCTTGCTTGAGCTGATCTTCATACTTTGCTATCTTTTCTTCGAATGCTCGTGTGTCATTCTCTATTACTTCAGGAGCTTCTATAGGTTGATTACATAGAAGTGCTGTCAACAACTCCTTGTTCTTGTTGCGTAGGTTATTTGCTTCGTCCATGTATACTTTGATTTGCGATTCAAGGATTTTACTTATGGCATTCATTCGTGTTTTCTCGGCCTCACTAGTTTCATTTTGCTTTGTAAATCCGTTAGTTGTCCTTTTAGTTTCTGGTTTTCTGTTTCTAGTGTGTTGCATTGCTGCTTGGCTTCTTGGATTGCTCTGCCTTTCTCTAATATGCTCTTTTGTGCTTGAATCAATTGGGCAGAGAGATTGTCACCTATCTCTTGGAATTGACATTTTTCCGGCATTGCCCTGCCATAGTCAGCATCAGCCTCAAGCATTAATTGTTGTGTGTCCATGGCAGTTTGTATCATGTGTTGCACCACTAGCTTGAGCTGAGTGACATCCACATTTAACCAAGTTTTTGGGATGTTTGGAGCTTCTCTTGTTCATACATCCTTTCCTTATGACACATGTATGGTTTCATTATGTGGTTGCCTTATTTGAAGCTGTACGTCATGTTCTTTTCTTTCTTCGTCCGTGGTAACGATCTTCGTGGCACTCCCTTGAAATGTGACGTCCATGGGAGATGGTTCTGCCACTACCCTTATTGGTGTAAAGGGTTCTGATCTTCGACTGCATTGTCCACTTTTTCTTGCTTGGGATTCTTGAATAAGACCTCTCCCGCAAGCAGCGTCTCTTGGATTTGAATATTAGATGCTTCATTCAGTTTAATCACATGTACTCGTTCTTGGGAGGCCTCTTGTCTTGTCGTGTCTTGGCTAGGGTTCATGGGCATTTGATCCGCCTTCATTCCTTCCCCTTCTACATTATTGTTCACTTCATTTAACTCCTCCCATTGTCCATCATCCTTGGAATCACTTCGAATGTCCACATTTAACATGGAAGTGTCTGGTTCTTCTTGTACATCTGATGATGAGCTTGAATTTATTAAACCCAATTCCCTATATCTGTGGACCTTGGTCAGCCTCTTTCTTTGGTCTAAATCTTGATGTGCTTGTTGGTAATGGTGCCCTTGGATAGATAGATTGACTTGACCTTCGGTGTATTGATGTGTGGTTTCCATTGCTTCGGCCAATTCTTCTTCAGTGATAGGTTGACGGTCTTCAAGTCTCGTCCTTAGAAGTACATGTGCCCTTTTAGTGGCTGGTACTTCTGCTTTTGCTTGCATCATTTTCCTTAACCTCTTGGTACCTCTCATTCTAGGTTAGGAGCTTGTATCTGCCTCCTCAATGATCTTGACTCCCTTCTTCTTCCTAGGGACTATCGCAACCTTTGCATATTTGGCCATGGCTTCTAATGATGGCATCTCTCTTAAATGCTCTCTAATGCCCAATGCATGATATATCAATATAGTCAAGGCAATACTGCCATTCAAAAACTTCTTATGATTCTATTGCTTCTTGGCCTCAAGTAGCCGTTCTTGAATATATGGAGTCATATTGACTTGATTCCCAATTTGCTTAATAACATGTGACAGCATTTGCACAATGATCTTTTGTGGAGCAGTGTACCTGTGCATGTTGGGAAAGCAGAAGTGTTATGTAGAGTTGGCCACCACAAGCTTACAAAGAGGATAATTTTTATAGTTCTCTCGGCTGAAAAATGACCTCCCGCTGCACCTGCATGTGCCATCTCTAATATGGGTAAGTATTCTCCTTCATGCACACATAGCCGTAATTGATTATCTTTTCCTCTCTTGAATAATTGTTTTCCCATGATTAAATAATCCTTACTCATTTCCTCTAGGGACCGTTTCCTTGCTAAACTGATTCCTTCCTCATGTTCTCGTGTCTTTAGGAATTTCACTAATGCCATACTCCAGTTGGGTGCTATTGTAGAGAAAGGTAAAGATGTGTAATCATCTGGTATGGTTTCCTGACATTCCGCGCAATTACTGACGTATTCATGAACATCTTTAGGCATATCCGGCCAATATACTCCTAACCGTTTCAACTCTCTTAGAGTTGCATGAATTCCTTTGTGCATTCTCCACTTGTTTACATGGGCTTGTTCAATCAACTTCTTATGTTCGTCTTCCTCTACACATCTCGACAGTACATCGTTGGGTTCCTTATAGTACACACTTCCTACAATAATTTGTAAGTTGCATGACCGCAGAATTTCCTTTTTACTCTGTTTATTAATTGAGTGTTGTGGGCCATGAGTGAGTATTGGAATTAGCTTCTCTGCCCACTTGGGACACACTTCCAAATTAAACAGATAAGTTTCTGGAAAATCGTCTGATACTCCGCTTGGTGGTTCCCCATGTGTTAGTCTAGAGAGATGATCTACCCTCACATGGGTGTTACCCTTCTTTAAAATTACTTCAAAATCGAACTCCATCAATAGCAAAAACCATCTCACAAATCTTGCCGTGTTACAAGGCTTATTGACTAAGTACAATAGGGCTTGATGATCTATGAGGAACTTGAACTTGTTGGCTAAGAGATAGTGTCTGAATTTTTTCACAGCATACACCATTCCTAATCCTTCTCTCTCAGTAGTCATATAGTTTCTCTTTGCTTGATTCAGTTGTCTACTTGCGTAGGCAATTGGATGATCCAACTTTCCTTCATCTGCTGGCTGAGCTAAGATGCATCCTATTGCGTAATTGGAAGCGTCCACATAAATATGAAATGGCTTGTTCCAATTTGGTGTTTTCAAAATTGGGGCTGTGCTAAGTCGCCTTTTTAACTCGTTAAATGCCTTTTCGCATTCATCAGTCCAAGTGAATTGAGTCAACAATCCATACAAGGGTTTGGCAATTATGGTGTACATATGGATAAATCGACGATAGTATACACATTGACCCATAAATGCTTGCACTTCTTTGGCATTCTTTGGTCTAGGGAGTTCCAAGATTGTTGGAGACCTCTTAATCTCCAAAGACTTCATCTATACTGATCTAAGAGCACCTCTACATCAGTTATAGACCAAACTTTACACAAATGTTACTTTGATTTACCAAATCATTCATGAACAATTCTCTGAGTGAGAATTTTCCTTCTTCAAGAAGTTTGCTTCAGAAATCGACTTCAATACCTGCACATATCTTCAGATTTCTTCAAACCAATGATGCACAAATCTCCACACTACCTTTGCGCAATCATATCAACCATTGGTTCTTCAAAAGAATCCTTAAAACTTTAATTTGATCCTTAAGATCAAAGGTATGTCAAAAACTGTCTTCCAGAAATGGTGACTTTGACATGATCAACTTCTTAAGTTGATTTCTCATAGCACAAATCCTATTTTGCTAAATGCTTTTAGCCATAGCTTCCTTACCTTCTAACTTAGATTTTGAATGCTCACTGATTAAAAAATTTACACTATGCACTGAGATCTAAGCAAAACATTCACACGGAAAAGTGCACGACTCTGAGAAGTCTATCTGCAGATTCTACATACAAATGTTCCTATTGATCATACTCACAATAGAAAAGGAATTGGATCATAAAATTTTGAACATAGCTTCATTAGCTTCCAGATTAGATGTGTACAAAAAGATTTCTGATCCACATGATCAGACTGAGAGAAATCTACGAAATACCCAACGCTATTTTCTGAAGATGACTCTCTTCACATCTATCTCTATGACACTTGTTCTCTAATGACTCTCTTACTTATTTCTATACATCATTGACTTATATACATATGGTTTTAGAGTTATCCCGTGTCTATTACATTACTCCTTATCATCCTAAGGAATATCTAAACTTAGATTACAAGAATTTCCACCTGTAATGTACATATATATACAAACTTCACTTCTGAAATCTCATCACTTTCTCAAGTGTCTTTTTCCACTTCAATCTGATCATGAACTTGCTTCAAATTCTTTGTAATCACCAATTTGTGATTGGTTTGTTCCAACAGCTCCCCCTCAATCACTAATTGTGATTATTCCATTCTTCTTCACTCCTGCCATCTCTTTGAATCTCTGTAGCTTAGGTCCATCCAAGCTTTTTGTCATCATATCTGCAACTTGTTCTTTTGTTGGAGTATACATCACTTCAATCTCTTTATCAAGTACCTTTTCTCTCAAGAAATGATACTGAATCTCTATATGCTTAGTCCTGGCATGAAAAACAGGGTTAGCTGCCAAATACAATGAACTCATATCGTCTCCAAAAATAATTGGAGTACTCTGATCAGTTCCAAAACTCTTCAACAAGGTCTTTAACCAAATCACTTCTTTTGCAGCCTCTACCAATCCTTTATACTCAGCTTCTGTAGATGACAAAGCAGTTGTATGTTGCTTCTTTGAACACCAAGAAACTAACTTATCTCCAATATAACAGAGATACCCATGAGTAGACCTTCTATCATCTGAATCACCTGCCCAATCTGCATCACTAAACACTTTGATTCTGGTATCAGAAGTAAATCCATAATACAGACCTTCACTTAGAGTTCCTTTGATATATCTGAGTACCCTTTGAGCTGCAATCCAATGAGTCTTCTTTGGACAATGCATAAATTGTGATAACACACCTACTACATATGATAAATCTGGCCTTGTCAAGGTAGCATAGATTAAACTACCTACCAAACTCTAATATTTCTTCATGTCATTGAATTCTTCACCTCCATACCTGCTTAACTTATGATTTACTCCAATGGTGTGCTTGAAAGCCTTCAATCCTCCATGTTAAATTTGACCAAAAGATTCTTCAAGTACCTCTCTTGTGTAACATATACTCCATGTTGAGTATATACAATCTGCATTCCTAAGAAATAAGATAAGTTTCCAAAATCACTTATCTTAAACTCCTTCTCTATTTGTTTCTTAAGCTCATTGATTCCTTGAGCATCTGTACCTGTGACAATGATATCATCAACATAAATACACATATATATGTATCCATTTTCACTTGCCTTCACTAGCAAGCTACTATCTGCCTTTGATGCTTGAAATCCACATTCATTTAAGAACTTAACAAGCTGTAATTCCATGCTCTTGGGGCCTGCTTCAACCCATACAAAGCTCTCTTAAGCTTACACACAAAATCTGATCCAATTGAATCCATGAAACCTTCTGGTTGCTCCATGTCCACTTCATTTGCAATATATCCATTCAAAAATGCATTCTTCACATCTTAATGTGACAAATTCCATCCTTTACAAGCTGCAATAGCAATCAATGTTTCATTTTCAAGTAGAGCATCATACTCTTCTTGCATTGCCTTCTCCCAATTTCCCATGTTTCATTTTCAAGTAGAGCATCATACTCTTCTTGCATTGCCTTCTCCCAATTCTGTTTTCCTTTAGCTTCTTCATATGTGATTGGATCCTCTTCTGTCTTCACAATGTAAGCATAATCTTTTGTTGTTAGAAAATATGTATCATAGCTATACCTGATAGGTTCTTTTCTTTCCCTTGAGGATCTTCTGATTTCTGCACTTCTTGAAGTCTCAGCCACATTTGATTCTGGATCAAATCTTGGCCCATCTTCAACATTATCTTGCAATTTACTTTTATAGTCAACATCATCAATATCTTCTTCATACATATTTACTTTTGCCTTCCCTTTCCTTTGTATTTCTTCAACACCTGCACAATCATTTGTTAACCCTGTATACCATGTGCTTTGCTCATCAAATGTAACATCTTTGGTAACAAGAAATTGCTTTGTGGATGGACTCCACAATCTGTAACCCATCTGTCTATCATCATACCCAATAAACACATATTTCTCTGCTTTGGGTTCTAGCTCATGTCTCAATTGTGAAGGAACATAAGCATATGCTAAACATCCAAACACCTTACAATGATCAAGAGTAGGTTTCTTAACCCAGCATGCTTCATAAGGAGTTCTTCCATCCAAAGCTTTACAAGGTAACTGTTGAAGGCAGGGAGATCTGATAAAATAAAATAAAAAGAAAAAGAAAAAGACTGCTACAATGAGATTAAAAAGGACACGTCGCAAGTAAAGGAGAAAGTTACATGAAAGGAGCTCGTGAAAAACCGTAAGGAGAAGGGAGTCACGGGAAGAGAGAGCGCAACCACCACAAGAAGAAGGTAGAAGTCCTGAGAAGAGAAGCAGACTTGATGAGAGGAAGTAGCGTTACTACAGTGGAAAAGAAGAAGTTCTTCTGACAAGGCTTTGGGAGGACCAGAGAAAGTCTGTCTTCACAGAAATGACTATGACTTTCGTATCTGATGTAACTTTGTGATGAATGCTCCAGTATGAAATCTATGAAGTTCTTATACATGTAAAAATCTATATTCGCGATACTTATGTTTACCAAGGAAATGAACAGCAGATGTTTTCCAAAATAGTAGTTCTTCTCTGTATTTCTTCAAATCTTCTCTGTTAAGTTTAATGAGAGATTCAAGTAGTCTACACAGAGGCGCAACGTAATTCATATGACTGTGAGTGTGTAAGAAGCTAGAAATCTTGGAAGGTGGTAATTGAACAAGTGACAGAGTAAATCTGACACAGTAGAAAGCACCGGAACGAAACATTTCGGTGAAATTCCGGTGGATAACTAAATGCAATTCTCGATGGAAATCTCTGCGTATGTAGAGCAGTGCCAATAGGAAAAAAACAAGTATTTCTATTTGTTCTTTAATTTGATGTTGTGTTGAACCTCGAACCCTCAACACAATTGGCAATCCTACTGTACGGCTGATGCAGCCTCAAGAAATGCATGAGGGGTAGGCGCAACCGTTTTGGTAAAGTATATTTTACAAGGGCACATGCAAGAGCAGCGAACGTGGAGACATCTTCAGATTTTTATGAGTGGTATGAGGCCGAGGAGCAGGAAGCTGTGGGCACTGACGAGGAACAGGGGGAAACAGGTGCAGCAGAGGTAAGGTTAGTGGGCGGCATACTTGGAGCGTTATTCCTCACAGAAGCAACTGTAGGGGTAAGAAGACGACTCCAGTTCGATCCACTTGCAGGGGCGACCGATCAAAAAACTAGGCGCACACCTCAACCACAGCCAATGGCTCAACCACCTCCTAATCCTAAATTCAAAGCTGCTCATTTCAGTGGAACCTCTAAGGAAGATGCTGATTGCCATGTGGCTCAATTCGAAATAAAATGGACAGCGAATGGATATCCAGCCATGTACGGTGATGATATTAAACTTCAACAGTTTGCAGCCACGTTGGAAGGACGAGCTATGAGCTGGTTCAGTCAATATTGCATTGCTCATTTTGCCACATATGATGATTTAAAAATAGCATTCTTGCAACGATTTAGAAAAGAAAAGACGCCTTCCGATGTATTAAGGAAGTTGAGGGCTATTAGACAAAAGACCATGCTAGTGGAAGACTATGCTCAAAAGTTCCGGACTTTAATGGAAAGGTTGCAAGGTAATGAACGACCTACTGATGAGATGTTGGCAGGATTTTTTTTGAAAGGATTAAGGAGCACAATAAGACATGCGGTGGCCAGTGTGGACATTGCAAATGGTTTTGATGTGTTAGTATTAGCAGCAGCGCGGGTTGAAAGAAGGTTTGGACGAGCCAAAAAGAAGTAGTCGAATTCTCGTTCAGAGTTTGAATCGGATTCAGCTACGGAGTCGGGCAAGAGTTCCAGTGATTCTGACACTGATGACTATGATGATGAAATAGTGAAGACAAAGCATCATAAGCATAAAGCTAAGCACAGTAAAGAGGAGGAATGGATTAATAAGTTAAAGAGACATGGATATTCTATACTAGCTCCAAAGGAGAAACGATTTTGTGATATATGTGACAAAGAGGGACATACAACAACTCAGTGTTGGTATAACCCTAAGCATAGAGGGCAAAGTTCTCGGCAAGACAATAGAAATTTAAATGACATAGCGGCCAATCAGGCTATTCCCATCCCAGGGCGAGGTAATTTTCCGAGACAGCAGCAAGGGAGACCCCATGGAGAGATCAAGGCAATCAGCAAGGGAATAACCAGCAAGGCAATCACCAAGGTCGACCACCAAGGGTAATGCCTTGTGGGTATTGTTCAGCTCCTGATCATTGGATAGGGCCGAACTGTCCTTTGTGGGTAAAGCATCGTGAAGAAAGAGGTATACCTATCATTCGGTATAATCAGCATAATCAACAGGGACAACATCAACAACAGGGGCAGCAGGCGACTCAGGTGAATGCGATGCTGATAGAATGGCCAGAGCAAACAGATAGAGCCCATGATGCACCAGGTACTTCTGACCGAATGCACGTTGAGAAGACTAACCAATGGCAGTGTGATTGTAAACAATGTGGGAAAGGTAAAGAAGTCGAAGTGTTGGCAGTGACAAGATCAAGGAATAAAGGACGTATTGATTGGCAGGAAGAAAGACGAATTCGAGACAAGGTTTTGAAGCAGGTTCGAGATGAATCTTCTAAGCAGGCGATGGGTGGAGGTCAGACTGAGCAACAACAGGATGTGAAAGTGTTACCTCCCATCAAGGAGCGGGATAAGGTGCCGGATCAGCAAAGCTTGGCAAATGATTGGTTTGATGAAATCATTAGCTCCCCGCTACAATTGTCCTTGGATCAACTGTTATCCTTGGTACCGGTGTTTCGAGAGAAATTATTGAAAAAGCTACTTGGGTATCATGCAGAGCCCGAAGTTAGATCGATCCCTTCTATCTCGGCTAACAGTATTGATCCAGCAGACGTGGATTTTGTAGTACCAGTCATTCAGGTCCAGTACAACCACCGACGATTTGCAGAAGTGTTACTTGATGGAGGATCAGGAGTAAACATATTACCTGAGCATATTTTCATTGAAATGGGAAGAGGGGTATTGGCTCTAGCACCGTTTCAGGTAAAAATGGTGGATCAAACACGAGTACAGCCAGTTGGCATTTTAAAGCTGTTGGCATACAAAGCAACAAAGGAGTCATGCACAATACGGCAACAAGGCCAGATCATTTTTTCCCATAGATTATGTACAACCCAAGTGATTTTAATCACTACACAAACATTGTAAATCCCGTTTTTGGTAGATTAGACTCCATTTTGTGCAAGCCGAGGAGTCCTTGAGCTTGAGGAGTATTAGAAGTACCATCGTACCAAATTTCATAATTTTTAGACTTCGTTTGAGCCCTCAAATAAGCCCTGGAACCTAATTTTTAACTAGGCCGGACACTAGGTCTGGACAGGGCCAAAAGCTAGTCAAAAACTATAAAAAGAGCTAGAGAGCTCATTTTTGAGGTTGGATTGTAATTGAAACAAACTTGTAAGAGCTTTTGAAAGTAATCTAAAGAACTCCATTGATTCTCCCTCTTTGTCTTGCCGTGTGTGCGCGTGTGTGTGTATGTGTGTGCATGCTTGTGTGCTTCTCACTCACGCACTTGTGCCGCCACTTGCTCGAGGTCTTCATACCATCCTCACGTCTTCCCGGATTGACATTAAAGGAGGTGCTACTCATCACTGAGCTACACCAAATTTTGGCGCCGTTGCCGGGGATCGAGCTTTGAGGACGAGCGTGTGATGGTAAGACGTAGAGTTGACGCGTTGGAGTCGTAGGTATTTTCTTCACTCTCATCGGTTTCTTTTACTTTCTTCACCATCTTCATCATCATCATCACCATCGCCCACGTCCATCTCCATCATCGCGAAAATTTCAGTTTTTTGACTATATCCCCACCTCCACCTCATTTCCCTCATTTCACTTGTGAGAGAGAGCGAGAGAGCGAACTTGCATGTGCTGTTTTTGCATGTTTTCTGAGCTATTTTGCAGGTTTTTTGCTGTACCATCATCCCCAGCAGTGTGCGCAGGTACGACAGGCCCTGCACAGGTCCCGGGACGACAACCTCTATCTATCGCGACAGACAGAAAACCTTAACATTTTGTGAATGCATGATTAGCACTGTAACCTACACCTTGAGGGCACTCTAGATCACTAGAAGTTTTTCAAAAATTTGTGTTTTTTCAGTCTATCGCGACAGATACCGTCTATCGCGACAGACACTGTCTATCGCGACAGACACCGTCTATCGCGACAGACAGAAATCCGCGACAGACACCGTCTATCGCGACAGACATAATTTCACGACAGATACCGTCTATCGCGACAGACAGAAATCCGCGACAGATACCGTCTATCGCGACAGACAGAATTTCACGACAGATAGCGTCTATCGCGACAGACACCGTCTATCACGACAGACAGAAATCCGCGACAGATACCGTCTATCGCGACAGACACCGTCTATCGCGACAGACAGAATTTCACGACAGATACCGTCTATCGCGACAGACACCGTCTATCGCGACAGACAGAAATCCACGATAGACACTGTCTATCGCGACAGACACCGTCTATCGCGACAGACAGCCCCCACGATAGATTGTGTCTATCGCGACAGACACCGTCTATCGCGATAGACAGGCATTTTCGGCAAAAAATTAAGGAGTGAATTTTTGGAAATTTAGGCTAAAATTTGGGCATATTTGCACTTTCATGTACTCATCTACTTACGAAGGCCTTAGAAAATGCATTAAAACCCCCGAAAGGTTCTGTTTGTCTAGTTAACCCCTTAAACCCTGAACGGTCCTAACTGTTTCATACGAAATCCATTTTCTGAGCTCTAGGGCTTGTCGGAAAGCTCGTGACATATACTACACGCCCTCAACTGTTTTTTATAAGAATAACGCGTTGATTTTCAGATAGGATATTTGGAAGTTGACACACTGAGGGGTAGGAACACCAAGGGAGCTCTAGAGGAAATTTCTAGCTATACAAAAGGGGGAACAAGGGTCATTAAAAAAGTGTCTGAAATAAATTGTCTGTCAATTGAAAGGTCTACTTGGAGCTAATTTTGGGACTTATGCAGGTCTATTGAGAAGCAATTGAGGGTATCCAAGCAAGGGTGTTGCGCACGCTTGAGAATCAACTTCTCGAGCACTAAAGAGCAAGGTTCGGCAAGAAAGGTCGGAATATTCTCAACTCCTCTTCGTCAATTCCTAGCCTAGGCTAAGAGCGATTAGAAGTAGGAGTAAGTCAGGGCGACGATAGACCACTATCAAGTTGAAGACTACCAAAAAAAAAAAAAAAAAAACTCAAGTTCAAGCTAAAAACTTAATCTCTGTACTGTCGACAACATAAAGGAAAGAACCTAACGTGGAGCGATCAACCTGAAAGTACGAAGAACATTCAAGTATTCCTGACGACGTAATAACAGATAAGACTTTAAACACGAGGAATAACTAAAAAGAATCAAGTGACTGGTACCAATTGATCGGCAACGAGGTTGTACGCTGGGTAAAGAATTGGGCTACCTAGTTAGGCATATGAACCTTAGATCGGGACGACACCTAGTAAGAGAGAGACAAAGCCTTAGGTCTTCAGAGGCTAGTGTCAATCACACTGCAAGGTCTTGGGCCCAGCAGTTGAGTCACCACTCTCATTACCCTAGCTCTGAGACCAGTGAGTCAGAAATGTCTCAAGGCATGGACAGACCTACGGGAAGTTCAGGAGTACCTTATTTGTACAGGGTAGAAGGCCCTTACAAAACACAACTGGAATATCTTAGGACCAACCGATTAGGTGCCAGCATCTATGAGGATGGCTTAGGAAGATCTGTGATACAGATTAAAAACCCTGATCAATCCATTGGACTAGAACACCCAGCTGTCAAGTTTGAAAATGGTGCATACCTGGACAAAGAAGGAACTATATATGTAGTCACTAGTCACCCTGATAGGACAGATGACTTTGGGAATGTAATCTCAGAAGCGGACTTAGGTGACCTGGAACAAGGGAACATGGGTGCGGAACCTAGAACCCCTCGAGGTAAATCAATTCTCACTAGGATTATCACGCCTGAATGGGTCCCCCAAGACAACAAGAGCATAGAGTTGCTCCTCAATCGAGAAACTGATGAAGCCTTTTGGAGGTATAAGTCTAATCAGCCAACAGACATAGGAAATATCATGATCTATGAGTTTAAGGATCCGGATAGCCCAGGCAGAGTAACTTACTTAGATCATGCTTCAGAACGGATCTTTGTGGTGACACAAAATGATAGGCATGCTTACACTTGGAAGGGTGAATTTATTTTCCCTCAACCAAGATCAAATGTATCCTATGGTCACCCTGGGGCTGGAACTTCCCAAGCTCATGGTACGCAAAGAGACAGAAGTAGAGATAGACCAGAAGTAAGTTTTGCCAACCCAGTGGGCAGAGAAAGAACGAGAACAGAGACGAATAGGGTAGAACCTGAGATGCATAGAGCCCACAGGAACCAAAGAAATGCAGATGGATTCCCTCTGCCGAGGCCTAGAGAGCACACAAGAACTTTGAGACCCACCCAGCTAGTTAAGTCCATGAAGAATTACTTTGACGGCACAGGAGATCCCTATGATCATGTGGCGGAGTTCAAGCAAGTCTTGAGAGCTGAACAAGTGGAAGATCTATTCACGCAGTACAATGCCTTCGGTCTAACCCTTAGGAACACAGCACTTACATGGTTTCAGCCATTAGATGAGCGTCAGTTCAGGAGCATAGACCAAGTCCTAGAGGCATTTATCGTAGAGTTCTCTAAGAGCGGCATAAGACACAATACCTCCTCATTGATTCACAGCTTCAAACAAACCCCCCAAGAGACTGTCAGATTGGCCGGAAGAAGATTTAGACAATATCTTGAAAGGTGCCCTATTTCGGAACTACCCACATCTGCTAAACAAGTAGCCTTATTTCTTGATGGATTGCTGAGTCCAAAATTGAGATCCTACGTGTATCTGAAAGACCCTAGGACTATAGAAGAGTGTGTACGTATATGCATTGACATTGAAGATAACCTAGGAGAAGAGCTAGAGCTGTCCAAAATTTACAAAGATTCAGACAGTGCATCTAGTCACTCTTCCACGCAATCCACATCAATTGAGGAACTCGCAGAGAAAGTGGCCCAGAAATTAGGTGTAACTAGCAAACAAATCCCAAGGTTTGCCCCAGCGAAGAGGTGCTATACATGCGGTGGTGACCACATGGCGAACGTCTGTCCCATTATGGCTCAGCCACAAGTAAATCCTAGTAGCCAGTACTGCACCATAGAACGGAGATACACCAATCACACCGCACAAGATTGCCCATACAACAAGCAGGCAGTTAGACAACCCTACCCCCAGCCCTACCAACAAGGAAGATACCAGAACCAGTACCCTCCACCACCACAATATGCTAGACCCCAACAAACCTACCAACCACAATATCAGGCCCAACAGAGACCCCAACCGGTGCTAGCTCAACAGCCTCCAAACCCAGCTAATGTGATTCCGGTAAAGTACACTGCTGCAGAAGAGAACCTGAATAGAGCCTTAGTCCCAGTAACACCCTTGATCTCTGAAAATGACCCAAGTGATCATAGCTTTGATTCTACCCATGTGGATAGTCCCCAGGCTTACTACATGCAGTCTCCAGAACATGGTGAGTCCTATTATAGCGAAGAGACAAACGAACCTAGTTGGGAGTCAGATTACACGAACGTCATGTATGCAAACCCCAACCATAGGCCTCAATCTAGGCAGGTAAGACCTTCATTCCCAAGAGGACCGTGCTACAGATGCCAAGGAGATCACCTCATTCGTGATTGTCCCTTGCCTCCACCTACACAACCACAGTCAGTGACGATCCAAGGCTTCTGCCAAGACTGCGGAAAAGAGCATCTCTTACGAGATTGCCCAAAGAACCCCAATAGCATGCCAAAAATCACCCCTATCAACGTTGTTGGGTTAGTGGTAGACTCCTTAGGAAGTGTCACTTCCACTGCACCAGTACAGGTAGTCACTAGGGCTCAGGCATTGCAGCAAAACCAAGGAGTAGGCCAGGAAAAGAGCCCAGATGCTAGCGATACTGAGAGCCAAAATAAAAAGAGAACAAGAGCTTGGAGAGATAGCCGCGAACGCATGAAAAGGCAATGGGCAAAGAAGATGAGTGAACTTGAGGAAAGTCTACGAGAAACCAAGGCTAAAATCATAGAGATCACATCTCAACCGCACTCTCACACATTCCCACCGCTACCATCCCCATCACCCTCCATCCCTTCACCCTCTAAGACAGCCCACGTAACCCACCCACCACCCCAAACAGGATCGGTATTAGCTGATCCCACTCCCGAAGACATAGACATGATGCTTAAAGCATATCAGGCCAGAATCCAAGAAGGGCCAAACGTCACGGATCATGACAAGTGCTATCCTAGAGCTGACCTAGAGATAGAAAGAACCAAACTATGCGCGAAGATGGTCGCATTGGCTCAGACTATGTTTGAAGCCAGTCGCCTTTTCAATTACTCAGGCTCAGCCAAAACGCAATTACACTTGGATGGATTCCTAGAGAAGTTAGAGAGGATAATTGCAAGATCTGACAAGGAAGAAAAAAATCAAGACCAAGAAAAAGCAAGCAAAAACAGGAATCATTCCCAATCAGAAGTGTATGTGGCCAATGCCCCTAAACCGGACAACTTCCCATCCTTAGAAAGAATAGAGAGGCCAATAGCACAGCCAGAAAGGGAACCTACCCCTCAAAGAAAGGAAAGGGCAAGAGAATGGATAAGCCAGCCTCTTCAGGAAGCCCGTGGGCCTCCTCAAGAAGCTTATCTTCCCCCCCAACAGGCAGATGAGCCTCCCCCGAAAGCTTATGTACCTCCACAGGTGACCCACATTCCTTCTCTGGGAGCATATGAGCCTGCTCGGAAGAGTAATAGAATAAGTAATCCTCTCCAAGAAGCTTGTGCTCCAGCCATCTGTGGGAACGAGGAGAGAGCCAACGATAGAATAAGCCCTCCTTCCCAGGTTGCTTACGTGCCTAATTCTACGGAGCCAGACACTTCTTCTTCTATGAATCGGTTTGCACCAGACTTCCTACGAGAGATTCAAGAAGACAAATGGGATAACGAAAGCGAGGTCGCCCCTCCTTTTGAACTTGTGGACGATGCACACGACCAATTCCCACAAGACATCCCATCTATTTACGGGGAGCATGAGAGTGTTCAGTCTCACGAGAGATTAGACTTCGAGTCTAATTCCATACAAGAGCTACCCCACTTCACAGGCCCATGGGAGGCAAAGTCCACATGTATGAGAGCACCCACAGTCATGGTAAGGAACGACGATTCAGTCATACCTAGGAACACAGAGGTAGTGAAGAACACTAACGTGCAGTGTAATCTCAAGTTAGAAGAGCTACTCAAGGTTAGACCTGAATTATGGAAACATGTAGCCAAACAAGTACCAGAGATAGCAAAACCTCGTTCCCAGGTAGGATCCCATAGGACAGTGCCAGAAATTCCCTTGGATAAGATAGGAGATATGTGTGAAGGTAAAGAAGGGAACACCTATCTTCCCATCACCTACCAGGAATACACCACCAAGGCGATTTTGGACTCAGGTGCAGGAGTTGCAATTGCCACCACCTCCTTATGGAAGCGTTGGGGCAAGCCAGCACTCAGGCCAACGAGGATGAAATTGCAAATGGCCGATGGTCACATAGAGAGACCCTTAGGATTGCTAGAAGGAATAACTCTCACCACTTGTGGTGTCGAGTTTGAGCATAGTTTTGCTATATGTGACTTCAGCAAAAATCATGCCTATGAGATGATTTTGGGAAGACCATTCATGCGACAGTTGCAAGTGGTACAGGATTGGGGAACCAATTCTTTGTACCTGCAGCACTTGGGTGTTACAACCAAAGTTAATCTCAAGGATTACTCTCATAGAGATGTCCCTCCTATCCAGTGGAATCCCATCCATAGAGCCAAAGATGATACAGAATCGGTGCATTCCATAGGGTCTGGATCCTCATGGATGCATGAAGACACCCACTTATGGATGTGCAAGGTAGCAGTAGAAGAGGAGAAGAGAGAGAAAGCCAGAGAGGTAGGTGCGAAGGAAACCCATAGATCAATCCAAGACCCAGCCTATGCACCTGTAGTTTTTCCAGACGAAGAATTTGAACCTCACGGTTGGGCAGAAATCTTAGCAACAATGGACGTAGCCATCAACGAGGAACAATGGACACCTCACTGTGATGAGGATGGCTATGATATTTCAGTCTTCTCCATAGAGCCTATCATGGGAGAGGCAGTTCTAGAAGAATGCGAACCTAGCCCTGATGCATTTGAGGATGCAAGTGACTCCGATCTAGAGTCAATCATTATGGACCCACCATTTGCATCAGATGAAGAATACTTCCATGAAGTAGAATTTCAACCCCAGAGGCATGGAGAGGTTGCAACTAATGTAAGATTAGCAACACATGTGACCCCGAAGGAAGAAGGAAAGAAACGAAAGGAGAGAGAAGCCTCACCAGAAGAGGAAGAATCTTTGTTTGAGGTCCCCGAAAATTTTAAGAAGTATGAGATAGATGACAGGAGAGTCATGATGAGAATGCCTAAACGGGAGGCACAATCAGGAGAGGCCTATGATAACAAAGAAACCACCAAGAAAATAGTAGTGGCCATAGAAGAAGGAGAGGAGAGATGCACGTATATAGGCCATGACCTGACAGAAGAAGAAGAGCACGAATTGATTGCCTTGCTAAGAGAATACAGAGATGTATTCGCTTGGAGTTACAAGGATTTGAAAGGAGTTGACCCGGACATATGCTCGCACACCATCCCCATGACTTGAGACGCCAAACCCTCTAAGCAAAAGCCTTATACATATAACGATAATTACGCTGCTAAGATCAAAGAAGAGATAGATAGACTGGTTGAAGCTGGATTTATCTATGAAATTGAGCACACTGAATGGGTATCCCCCATCGTAGTGGTGCCCAAGAAGAATGGCAAGCTGCGTGTGTGCATTAACTTGAAAAAGGTTAATGCCGCCACGATTCGAGATAACTATCCGCTGCCCATCACAGAGCATCTCTTAGAAAGAGTGGCAGGCAAGGAAGTGTACAGCTTCCTTGATGGATTCTCGGGCTACAATCAAGTAGCTATAGCTCCAGAGGATCAGCATAAGACAGCTTTTGCCACAGAATGGGGCATTTTTGCTTTTAGAGTAATGCCATTTGGGCTTACAAATGCACCAGCTACCTTCCAGAGGCTGATGTGCCATGTGTTTAAGGAGTTCCTGAGGAAGAGTTTAGAAGTCTATGTTGATGATCTCTGTGCTCATTCCAATGTTAGACAAACCCATATTCCTGAACTCAGACAAATCTTTGACAAATGTAGAGAATATCAGGTCTGCCTGAACCCAGAAAAGTGTGTTTTTATGGTCAGGCAAGGCAAGATTCTAGGACACATAGTGTCAAAGAATGGCATATCTACCGACGAAGAAAAAGTGAGAGCCATAGCAGAGCTACCTAGGCCAAAGAATGTCAAGGAAGTACAAGCTTTCATGGGGCATTGTGGTTATTATCGACGATTTATACACATGTATGCTGTCATTGCAAAGCCCATGTACGGACTTCTGACAAACTTTGAGTGGACGGATGAATGTGAGAATTCCTTCCAAGAGCTTAAACAAAGATTATGTTCAGCACCAATCTTGACCACACCAGATTGGAATAAGCCATTCCATGTCCATGTGGATGCATCCAATTATGCCATTGGATGTGTGCTTGCACAACCTACTGGTGAAGGTAATATGGATCTTCCAATTGCCTATGCCAGCAGACAATTGAATGCGGCTGAACGGAATTACACCACTACAGAGCGCGAAGGATTAGGCATGGTATATGCAGTCAAGAAATTTAGACACTATTTGCTTGCAAATAAGTTTAAATTTTTTACGGACCATCAGGCATTGTTGTACCTAGTAAACAAGCCATGCAATACAGGTAGATTAGTAAGATGGTTTCTCTTACTAATGGAATACGACTTCGAGGTTGTGGTAAGGAAAGGTAGGACTCACTTACGAGCAGACCATCTCTCTAGACTCACATCTGGAGAAGCCCCACAAGGAGTGTCAGATGACCTTCCTGATGCTTACTTGTTTAATTTGGAAGTTATACCGCAGTGGGCTAAGCCATTGGTACCAGTATTGACCTACGGGCCTAATCATCCAGTCGTAAACACACGGAATAGAGAGGTTGTAAAAGCCCAGAAGTACCACATCATGGCCGGAAGCATGTACAAGCA
Organism: Ceratopteris richardii; assembly: GCA_020310875.1. Lineage (NCBI taxonomy): Eukaryota > Viridiplantae > Streptophyta > Polypodiopsida > Polypodiales > Pteridaceae > Ceratopteris > Ceratopteris richardii. The sequence continues at coordinate 95,766,926 of CM035434.1, forward strand.
CACAGATCAAGGGATCTTGGCTTGTTGCGTAGAAGAGGATGAGTACGCTAAGTGGTTGCAACTAGCACATGTAGGTGCACTAGAGCAACACCATTCAAAGCAACGAACGTTGCAGACTCTAAAGAGATTCGGAGTGCATTGGCCAACTATGGAAGCTGATGTCCAAAAGTTGTGCAAGGAATGCCCAATCTGTTGCACTAAACCACCTGTGGAACATGCCACTCTTTATCAAGTATCCATTGCGCCAGATTGGAGTGAACCTCTAGTATCATTCTTGAGGACAAACACATTCCCTCCAGACATGACTCTGGCTAGGAAAAGGAGTTTAGAACAAGAAGCCTTGGATTACTCACTCATTGGTGATAATCTATACAAACGCGGTAAGGATGGTTACCTGAGACTGTGTGTCCATGAGAGTGAATATCTTAAGATCTTGGAAACTGCTCACCAAGGTGTAGCAGGAGGACACTTTGGACCAGATCGGGTAATCAAGGCAATACTATTTGCGGGCTTTTGGTGGCCTACCCTTCACATGGATGCACATACCTATGTGAAACGGTGTGATGTCTGTCAAAGAACTCAGTATCCTATACGCAAAGATGAGATGCCACTGAAACCTATGATGGGTGGACGTGCATTCTCTAAGTGGGGAATAGACTTCGTAGGTCCTATTAACCCCCCAGCTAAGGGTTCTCATGCGGAATACATCATTGTGGCAACAGATTATCTCACCAAGTGGGTAGAGGTAAAAGCTACAGCCAAGAACGATGCTCAAACAACTGCCAAATTCTTGTTTGAGAATGTATTCACAAGATACGGGCTACCTATAGAGCTTGTAAGTGATAGAGGCACTCATTTCTTGAACGAAGTGATTGAAAACCTACTCCAAGAATTCTTGGTAATACACAAGAAGTCTGCCCCTTATCACCCTCAAGCTAATGGACAAGCTGAGAGCACTAATAAGATTTTATGCAATGTACTGACGAAATTAGTGAACACTAAACGCTCTGACTGGGACAAACAGCTACACCATGCTGTTTGGGCATACCGAGTTGCCTACAAAACGGTACTCCAAGCCACCCCCTTTCAGATGGTATTCGGTCAAAACGCTGTGTTACCCTTGGACTTCTTGATCCCTACATTGAAAGTAGCACAAGAGCACGAATGGACAGGTCATGAGCTCTCCTCTAGGATCTTTGACCTTGAACGATTAGGGGAAACAAGACTGAGAGCCGCTGCAGGAATATATGCAGCCAAGAAGAGACAGAAGGCATATTTTGATGCCCACGTGAAGGATAAAGGCTTGAGGGCAGGAGATCTAGTCTTAGTCTATACACTAAAACAACACGCGAGGAAGCTAGAAAAGAGAGGCTACGGACCTATGATCATCAATAGGATCTCCACGAGCGGAGCAGTACAATTGGCCACATTAGAGGGCGATGTTCTCCCAAATTATATTAGCGGTTGCAGAGTCAAGTTGTATCAGGAACCCCTCACGGAGGAAATGCTCAGCCGACTAAACACTGCTAAGAAACGCAAAGAGGAAGAAAAGCGCATTCGAGAAGAGGCTCAAGCAGAGGCTTTAGAACGCATCAGAAGGATGAAGTTACGCAGACAAGGCCGAGATATGACTACAACAGTTGACCATGCAGATCAAGGATGTCCCATGGCCATGTGTGAAGTTGCAGGAACAAGCTCGAGTAGAATAATTGATAGACGTCCTTTCATAACCATAGATATAGGACAAGGACAGAGTGCAAGGACTGTAAGAGCCTTGATTGACTCAGGTGCCGCCACTAGCGCTGTTAAATTGTCTTACTGTCAAGAGTTGCAGTTAACTGTCAATCCTGTGGAAGCATATCTCATAGGATTGGGAGGCGTGGAAACTCCTTGCATGGGCGAGGTGGAACTTCCCCTCTACATTCACGATGAGACAATGACCGTTAAAGTACTAGTGTGTCAAGATGAGGATCTCACTGAACCTCTCGTCTTGGGTCAGGATTGGATCTATGACCAAGCAGTCAATCTAAACTTAAGAAGTGGACTTCTCCAGGTTTGGGTCAATCATAGTCGAGTTACAGTAGAATTAGACAATGGAGCACTCAAGGAACTAGGAAAGGCACAGACTCCTGGTCCTTCCAGGGGTACACATGAAGATGACCATACTGTTCTTGTTCAAAACCCTGTGTTGCAGAGGAATGACATTTGCAAAAAAGGAGTCAGGGATGCAACGGATCTCCCTTCTTTTCCAAAGGCCAGAAGGAGGCAGCAACCAAAGGCGGATCACAAGCAGAAGAAGCAGAGTACTACTTATGTCCGAGATCAAAAATATCTGCGCAGCGGAATGTCCCAGCAAATAAACCAGGTATGGGTGCGGAAAGGCGAACGACCGGGTGCACCACCGTCAACTACGCGGGCAAAGCCTCTTATTAGTAACCAACAACACGACACTAATAAGGAGTCTTTCAGAAATTCTTCTGCTAAAGTAAAATCTATTTGGGTGCCCAAGAAGTCGATGAAGGCAAGCCCACAATCTAGACAAATTTGGGTGCCTAAGGCTTGCTTGAGGGCACAAGTAGTTAAGCCAAGGCCGCAACCTATGCAGCATAACCCATCTACGAGTACCACCAGAATTCCCTCGTGCTCAACACTTAGGAACACACAAAGACCCATGAGTATGCATGTAATCACTTATAAGTGGGTCCCTAAAAGGCCCCATTCCCAAACAGCGACACCGACACAGCTCTCTGGAGTCTCTACGAAACCGAAAGCAAAGCCCATCCACTGCATTTGGCAGTCTAAGATCTGTAATAAACCCCCCGACCCCGATTTGTAAATTCACCCCACTTACTAACGGCATTAGTCTCCTAGGAATACACAAACGTTAACTACACTCACTGTCTTCGTGCACTTACTAACCACTAACTCATCACCTGCCTCATGTTAATGTTGTAACGGGGACAGCAACGGATTTATTCTGTCCATTACGATGTTAACACATGCTTCTATATTCTCACAGAATCAGAAGACAAGCAGTAAAATGGCAGAAGCGACAGGTTCGGGCTCACAAGTAGGAATACTTACTGCGGGAATTGATGTGGATAGTATACCCGTGGATGTGCCCCCGACGGAACGACCAGTGGAGATGCTACACCTTCAGCAACTCCCGGTGCCAGATCCACCTACAGGCATCACGGAAAGAGTTCATGTCAATTCTCATTGGTTCAATGGCATGCCCGGTCCATTAGGTGAGGCCAAGCATATCTGGGAGTCTAAATGCGAGTATGACAGATCATGGGTGCGATTCCAATTTTTCTCCAAGGAGTTCGAGACTTTACAGAACACCGAAGATCTACAGACCATATGGCAACGAGCAGGATTGGCGGAATATTTTGAAGCCCCACTACCTAAACCCGATCTCCTCCGATGTTATTATTTGGTCTCCACATTACAAGCTCATGAAGATAAGGACCAACCCGGATCATTTGTTCTCCCCTCATTGATGGGCAACAACGAGTTGAAGAGGTTTGAACTTACTGTGGAGCTGGTGAGTGATGCTTTAAATATGCATGGCACGCATGTACCATCAGAAAAGGATGCTCTCGTTCCCACCAACATGAAGAACAGGAAACTAGTGAAGCTGAAAGACATGGCAGCACTCACCCCAAATGTGTCCATCCCTCTCCGAATGTGCATGCAACACTTCGCCTTCCCCGGTCAAGACCGATTCACGCAACCACACAAGAAGATCTGGTTTGCTCTCTACTTGGCGGAAGCAGGTGCGTTACCTATTAAGCTACCAGTGTGGATTATAGATCAGTTGTATGAAGCAAACAAACGGGCATCTAGGAAATTAGTGGTGAACGGATGCTGTGCACTCACACGCATCATTTATCGATGCTTGGCATATGATGTCCCCATTGAGCGTGCCTTAACTTGGGCACAATTACAAATGTTTAAAAGGCTCAAGACATCCACACATCAGTCCAAGCGCATGAGGGGCGCGATCCCTTGCATCCAGACACGGGAAGTCCTGACTACTCCTGAGGCATCACCATTAAGAGAGGGCACTGTACCTCCCTTTACCATTAGGATACCCAGGTCGGAATCTGACACTACGACACAACCTACCCCATCGGCTCCTCCGGTTACACCTGAATTCGAATTTGCTGCCACTGGAGACGCTGAAGGACTGGACCCCCAGGATTTCGAAGCATTCCTACAAAGCACACAATTCTCTGATGTGGAGTTTTATTCAGAGGCAGAGGAGCAGGGCACATCCTCACGAAGAAGAAGAAAGTCTACAGACGGTAGACATGTCCATTGGAGTGACACTCAGCAAAGTCAACAACACGGACACACGGAAGAAGAAGAAGCGTATGAAGAAGAGACCACTGAAGCCCCAACATATACAGCAGAACTCCGAAGGCTGTATCAGATTATGGAAAGAGTGCGATCGCAGCAGTTACTCACTGAACAGAGCAGCAGAGTACTTATGACTCAGTTGTTGGAAGAAGCGGGAGTTGACTCAGAGTACAGGGAAGGTCTCTTATTGATGGCAGAAACATATGGAGTTGTAGAAGCTGTGCGCACTGCCATTCAGAGGCCTTCAGTTCAATATGACCCACGAAGGTTCTAGACACGACCTCGCTCAGGTAAAAATATCCAAATTCCCGTTACAGTTGCAGAAGAGCCGACTACTACACCTGAAACTATCAGAACAACCTCCCAGACAACTAGCCAACAGCACCCAGCCACCCATGAGGAGTCCACCGAACCACTACCACCTACTCCCCCACCATCACCTCCTAGAACAGAGACAGTGGAAATCCCATCGACCACTCAACCCACTGACCCAACCTTCATCTTCCGTACTCCCATCTCTAGTGCCACCCTATTCTCTACCACTGATAATCCAATCTTCGAAGCCAACCCCAACACTACACAATCCGCCGAACCCCTCCTAGAGCCTGCCCTAGGGCAACCATCCCCAACGCCCTCAGCCACGGGTCATCCTGACCCTAGATCCACATTCATGGGCTTCCCTACTACCACGCAACCCTTTCCACCCTTCTCAAATTTACGACCCCAACCCCCGATACCCCTTTCTCCATTTCTACAATCCCTCCAGGACATCTTTGCTAGAGCTTTTCAACCAGGCTCTCAACCATTCCCTGCCTTTTCAGCTCCCCACCCCACTTCGCATCTATTCACCACTTCCACACACACACCACCTACCATACCAATGTATATGGCAGGCCCCACACTAACACCCACTCCTGAAGGTATGGACATTTCACCACCCACGGCACCTCCACCTACGGTTTCACCTCCTCCCATTCCCCCTCCACCAATTTCACCCACACACACAACTTTCGTAGACACATCATTCACTGTCTCCCTTCCCCAATTCCCTTCCCATGCATCTTCCACGGTAAACACCCCCCACTCATCTATAGGTAATGCATTGGACACCATGTTGGCTTGTATATCAAATTTAAGAATAGATTACATTCAGCTCCAGCAACAAAACGCACGCCTGCAAGAGCACTCAGCGACACTACAGCACCGCCTTGCGGCACTAGAAGAGGAGAACGCTAGCCTCCATACACAGTTCCAAACCCTCCAAGACGCCCATAATATATTGGAGGTACAGCTACAGAACGTAGATCAGGAAGCAGTGCAGGTGGTAGAAGGTCACCTACGGACACAGCTGGAACGCAACTCAAAACTTCAGCGAAATATGGCACTACTTAAACGCCATCTTGCGGCTGCTCAGGAAGAGAACAGACGTCTGCAACTACAAAATCAAGAGAACCTGGAAGCAGCTATTGAGAGCACACCGGGGGCACCCATCAGCCCATCCAAGTTTCAAGCAGTGACCCCCGATAATATAAAGATTATATTGGAAGATTATGCCATGTTGCTCGAAGCACATGATAAGCTATCGGAGGAGCTGGGACAACTAAAGCAGGAACACCAACAAGCACCAGCAGCTGCCCCCCCAACCACCCCCTCTGCGGCTTCACTTCTCTCAGACGCAGAGGCCATAAAAGATCTCCAGAAACAGGTAACTGAATTGCAAACACGCCTACTACAATATGAGAGGCCATCTTCCCCTCCGGAGGCTCCCACGGACGAAGAAGTTGTGCAAATTCCTGTGGAACAAACGTTTGATGAAGAATATGATCCGCAACCATTCCTAGGAGGCCAACAAACAGAAGAAGCGCAGGACACGTTCGAGGCACCACGGCCGCCATGGTTACGACAAGTGGAGGAAATAGGGACCTCACATGAAGAGCGCACCGTAGTGCAAAATCAGGCTATGAGGGTCATAGAGGAGACTGTTTTACAATCAGATTACTTCAAGAACTTGTCATCGAGACGCCTGATTCTCTCATCGGAACTCCAGTACAGGCCATATTATATTATCTTGGCTGATTATAATGCAGAAATACAAAGAGTCACGGGTCAGATTCCTACTTTTGCGACCCAATTTCAACCCGAAGACCTTCCTCCAGAGGTGCGAAAAGGCAAGATTCGTCAACCAACATGGCGGCAGAAACTTTTAGAGACTTATCCAGAAATGCTACGCACATGGAACAACGCGCCGTTGCACCTCCTGTACAACCCATGTTACGATCCAGTCCCCCGCCGCAGGTCGTGGAAGGCATTTAATATCAAGGTACAGAACAATGCGCAATGCAAGGAATGGCTGAACTACCCGTACATCGCGCCACCACAAGGACCACCATCGGTAGCATATATGATGGGGACCATTCGCCACTGGATGCCGCGCTTGAAGCCCATGCAAGATGTAGCAGCGCAAATGATGCTTAAAATCTTAGATATGATGCAAGTAGTGTTGAAGACCTTTAGAAATGCAGCCGCACCACAGGTACGTCTTCTGGGGTTTAGCAATGGAAATTACGACTTGGTGTATGACATGAGCACCACCCCCAGTATCCGTGTGGCTTACGCTTGGCATGCATGCATCAAGTACCTCCTCGCCTGCTACAAACAGACCTTCGAAGAAATGTTCAGATCAGGTTTCTGGGAGTACCACTCGGAGATTTTCGCACCAAAGCCGACACATCTGCTTCAACTGTTTGCTTGTGAACAAGCAATGTATTCAGAGTACTACACCACCCCGCAACCAGAAACCCCCGGTGCAATAAATTGGGAGGCATTGGAAGCCGATCTAGCAAGAGGCTTAAGGATAGGAGAACATGAACTGGCCACCAATGTCATCCAATATTACATCGACCACCCGCGCGAACAAAGGTCTGTCAGGGGCGACAGACGCTAGGAAGGGGGGAGTGTTGGCATACAAAGCAACAAAGGAGTCATGCACAATACGGCAACAAGGCCAGATCATTTTTTCCCATAGATTATGTACAACCCAAGTGATTTTAATCACTACACAAACATTGTAAATCCCGTTTTTGGTAGATTAGACTCCATTTTGTGCAAGCCGAGGAGTCCTCGAGCTTGAGGAGTATTAGAAGTACCATCGTACCAAATTTCATAATTTTTAGACTTCGTTTGAGCCCTCAAATAAGCCCTGGAACCTAATTTTTAACTAGGCCGGACACTAGGTCTGGACAGGGCCAAAAGCTAGTCAAAAACTATAAAAAGAGCTAGAGAGCTCATTTTTGAGGTTGGATTGTAATTGAAACAAACTTGTAAGAGCTTTTGAAAGTAATCTAAAGAACTCCATTGATTCTCCCTCTTTGTCTTGCCGTGTGTGCGCGTGTGTGTGTATGTGTGTGCATGCTTGTGTGCTTCTCACTCACGCACTTGTGCCGCCACTTGCTCGAGGTCTTCATACCATCCTCACGTCTTCCCGGATTGACATTAAAGGAGGTGCTACTCATCACTGAGCTACAAAAGCAACAACAAATTATTATTTCCGGCATGACATTTATGGTTAATTTTGTGGTCATCCGAATGTCTGAGTCCGCATATCCGTATGAAATGTTGTTGGGGAGACCTTGGTTTCAGCTCGCCAAAGTCAAGCAGGATTGGGGCTTGAATGTAGTAATGATTACCAAGAGTAAAAAGCAAGTGACGATTCCTATGCGTGGACGAAAAATATGCCGGTACAGGAAAAACCACTTATGGCTCAGACCATTAACTTGGCGGATGAGATTGAAGATGATGAAGAGGAAAAGTTTTTGCAAGCAAACCCAACGGTGGTGCCGGTATTAGAAGTCGATGTTGAAGGAATATTAAGTAAGGATTATAATGGTGGGTTGAAAGTAGAAGAGCCAGTTCCGGGTGAATAGGTGGCAGGTGCCTATTTACAAAAGATGTTTGACCAACATATGGACATTCCGGTGCAGCAGCAGATGGAAGACCAGGAGGAAGAGATAATAATGCGGGTGGAAAGGATGTACGATCAGAAATATGCAGGTTCTATGCGGGTGAAGGAGGAGGAGCTTCAAGAGGTTAATTTAGGGACAGAAGCTGAACCCAAGATGGTGCGGATTGGTAAAACTTTGGAAGGACAATTTAAGGAGGATCTTATTTGTCTGCTTAAAGAGTATGTAGATGTGTTTGCTTGGGATTATACTCAAGTAAAAGGCATAGATCCGCAGTTGCATCAACACAGGATTAATTTGAAGGCGGATGCAGTACTTGTGGCACAACAAAGATATAGAATGAATCCTAACTTTGCTAAACAAGTGAAGGAAGAGATTGATAAATTGTTGGCAGTTGGATTTATCAAACCGGTGAGTCAGGTCACTTGGCTATCTCCTATTATAGTGGTCCCTAAAAAGAATGGGAAGCTCCGAATTTGTGTTGATTATAGAAAGTTAAATGCGGCAACTATTACAGACCCGTTTCCTATGCCGTTTTGTGATGCAGTGTTGGATGCGGTCGCAGGCCATGAAATGTATAGTTTTTTGGATGGATTTTTTGGTTATAATCAGATCAGTGTGGCTGAGGAGGATCAGCACAAAACAACATTTATTACAGAATTTGGAGCTTATGTGTTTACGGTCATGAGTTTTGGCTTGAAGAATGGACCACCATCGTTCAATTATGTGGCCCATAAGGTGTTTGAACCTTATCTACAGGACTTTATGAAGGTATTTGTCGACGATTTTTCGGTTTTTGGTAAAATGATTAAGCACTTACTACACCTGAAAGCATGTTTTGAAAGATGTCGGCAGTTTAGGATGGTATTGAATCCATTTAAAAGTGTGATTGCGGTCAGAAGTGGTATTTTATTGGGCCGTGTTATATCACAAGCAGGAATGGCTATTGATATTAAGAAAATTGAAGCTATACGTACAGCTAAAGCACCGACTAATGTAAAAGAAGTAATGCGGTTTGTGGGTCAAATCAAGTGGCATTCCAGATATTTAAGATATTTAGCAAACATTTCCTTACCACTAACGCATTTGACCAAGAAGGATGTTCCGTTTATGTGGGCTGATGCTCAAGAGAAAGCATTTCAGTTGTTAAAAAAGATGGTATCAGTAGCACCCATATTACAACCACCTGATTGGTCCGTACCTTTTCACATATTTGTGGATGCATCGGATGTGGCCGTAGGAGCAGTTTTGATGCAGCAGAAAGACAAAGGATGGTATAGACCTGTCTATTATGCCAGTAGGGTATTGGGTGCGGCTGAAAGAAATTATCCGGTGACGGAAAGAGAAGCTTTGGTGATGATATATGCCCTTAACAAGTTTCGACATTATTTGTTGGGCAATAAAGTTGTTTTTCATGTGGATCATCAGGCTTTGGTTAACTTAATCAAGAAGCCCTTATTAACAGGCCGATTAGCCAGGTGGATGCTTTTGTTACAGGAATTTAATTTTGTGATTCTGCATACTCCAGGGAAAGAGCATGCGATGGCAGATTATTTTAGTCGATTGGAATCAGGCGAAACACCCACCGGTGCACTTGATGTATTTCCGGATGCTGAGTTGTTTACGGCACATGTAGTGGAGGCAGATTCGTGGTATGAGCAATTATTAATTTTCTTGACGGAGGGTGCATTACCACAGTACTTTACACCTGATCAGAGGAGGAAGTTTGCCCTTAAAAGTAGGCCGTATTTGGTCATAGCAGGGGCATTATACAAGAAGGGCGTGGATCAGGTTATCAGGAGATGTGTACTAGAGTATGAACAATTAGCTATTTTACAGGAAGCACATTCCGGTTCTACAGGAGGTCATTTGTCACATGATATTACATGAAAGAAGGTATTACAAGCTGGGTTGTGGTGGCCAACGGTGTTTAAAGATGCACATGAGTATGCCAAATGATGTGTGATTTGCCAATGGTTAGGCCAACCTAATAACTCTGACCGGATGACTGATCATCCGATAATACCATTGGATCCTTTCCAAAAATGGGGCATGGATTTTGTGGGGCCTATTAAACCTACCACTCAGCGGGGCAATAGATACATATTGGTGGCAACTGACTATTGTACAAAATGGTGGAGGCAGTGGCATTGAAAGATAATAAGGCAGCAAGTGTGGCAAAATTTCTTTATGGTAATATTATGACTAGGTTTGGGTGTCTGATTGAGTTAGTGAGTGACCGAGGTACTCATTTTTTGAATGAGGTGATCTCAGAATTAACAAAGATTCATTTCATCATGCATAAAAAGACTACAGCTTATCATCCTCAAGCGAATGGGCAGGCAAAAAGTACGAATAAAACTCTAATGCGTATTCTTAAAAAGTTAGTGCATGAAAATCAGAAAAATTGGGATTTGTTTCTTGATTCGGCTTTATGGTCATTCAGAACAGCATTTAAAGTGACAACAGGTATGACACCTTTCCGATTGGTATATGGAATGGAGGCAGTAGTACCTATGGAGTTTGTAGTTCCTAGTTTGCGGATTACGGCAGAGAAAATGTCACGAGTTATCGGTTAAACACAGGAGTAAATACCTTTTACAAATTGAGGAGGATCGTTTAATAAGTGCATATATTACAGAGGTGATTCAAAAGCGGCGACAAGCTTGGGTAAATCGGAATGTGAAGTTTAAGTTATTTAAAGAAGGTGATTGGGTGATGGTGTATAATTCTAAGCTAGGACCCCATCCTGGAAAGCTTACATTGAGATATAAGGGCCCATACCAGATTGTGCAAGATTTGGGTCAAGGCACTTTTCGAGTGGCAGATGTGTTTGGCACATGGATGGACAAGCCAATAAATGGATTTAGGCTGAAATTATTTCAAGGGAAGCCACCACATTTGGATTGGTTATCTGCTAATATGGTGCAAGTTGTTTATAATCCAGAACAACACTTCAGCAATGTTTGTGATCATCGTAGTAAAAGAGTTTATTTCTCTACATTCTTATCAGTGGTACAATGTTTTTTGACCTCGTGTTGGTCTAAAACTACATTAAGTAAATTTTTACGATTACAATGGAAAACAGGTTTACAGTTGCAGTTCAACAGTGAGTTTCGGGTTAGCTCAGGACCAATGATGGATGATGCAGTATTGTTAAATCAGGGTATACAAACTAAGGAATATTCTTGGTCTGTAAGTAATAATGTGCTGGAAATCAGTATACTTTGTATTCCGAGTCAGCAGCTCCAGAAGCAGCAACGACATCGAGGGGAATATGAAAAGAAAGCTAGTGTTCGACCAATGATTATCTTGCAAAGTACAATTTGTCAGCATTGTATTATTGGAAGCTTTTGCATCATAAGATGTAGTATTGAGGAATTTAAATATTGTTCTGTTCCATGATTATTCTAGCACGCGTAGAAGATTTGTTAAGTGGATTATTGATGTGTGGGGCAATCGATTGTGGATGATTTTTATGATAATCCATGCTACAATATTATTGAGTCGCATGAAGTGTTACGTGCGTAAGTACGATCATCATTACATGTTTGAAGTAGGAGTCATGAGAGGGTGTATGAGGAAGAGAGAAGTGCTAGTGCGAAAGGAAGATACAGCAACGGAGGAGAGTGATAGCTCATTGCAGGAGGATGAAGATGAGATATCAACACCATCTACAACGACTAAGGGTGTGTGAACGCTTATGGGGTCATTCACAGATTTTAAAGTCAAAGTGGATACACAGTCTGCTCTGAATGAGAATTGGCTAAGAGAGATTGGATTATTACAGTTCGCTATGTTGCCATGGGAGCGCTGGAGATGCAATTATGAGGCAAAGGGCCAGCTGGAAATCATGCGGAAGATGAAGGGTCAGTTATCATGTCAGGTAAATTTTTCACCGGAATTACTTGCAGAAGTATTTCAATTGCCTATATACGAGGATATAGTCATTCCAAAATGTTCGGAGGAAGCTTTGAAGAAAGACTTTGGACCCCAAGAAGGCAGACGGAAGTACTATATGATGAAGCATGCAAGCTATATTCGAAGGGAGCAGCTAAAATGGTATTTGGAAAGATTATGTTTTATCATTAAATTTGATTCTATGTCCAGGGAGAATTTTGCACCTCTGGCCTATGCAGAGGCAGGTGGAAGAGTAAGTTGGGCCCATTGGGTGTATGATCACCTACATATTGAGATCTTCATCGGTGATAGGCATAAAACGCAAACCAATAGTCGATTATCAGCATATTTAGCAGCCTTATTCGAGTTTGTGCAGTTAGTCGAAGGTCAGAAGATCGTGTGGCCTAAGGAGATCAATTTTTGTGGTCATCAAGTGATGAGTCGAGAGCAGGACCAGTTAGAAGAGAAAGAGGTAATGGATAGACCTTCCGAGGCGTCTGAAGATCTTCTTCGTGCTGGTTATATTGCACAAGAGAAGGAATCGGCTAGTCAGATTATTCAACCTGATATACGAGAAACAGGAATACAGGAAGATATTTTGTTGCAGGTGCAAGATAGTGTAGAGCATCCGAAAGCATTCGGAACTGTTTTTAGATTGTCTAGAAAAAGAAGAGTGGAGGAACAATTACAAGCAGTGGATGATACAAATTTTGAAGGATGTTAATACTTTAGATTATGATATGCTTGGCATGAAGAAGAGGTTGCAGGAAGTTTCGGACTTTTTAGTTTTTCAAGAGGAAAAATTGTTTCGGCATGAACAGAAAAATGTATTTATTAATGAGAATGATTATCAATCTTTGCAGGAGAAGACTAACAAACTTCAGGAAGCATTGGATAAAAAGGTATGTATGTTGGAGGAATTGCAGAATGATAAGTTGCAATATGCGATAGAATTGTCTAGTGTGAAGAAGTCTATGCATGATTATGAAGAATGCCAGAAGTATTTGCAAGCGCAGATTCAAAAAGAAATGACGGATTTTTTAGTGTTAATGCTACTTTGCAGAGAACAGGTAGTTATTCAATGACGATTACAAGTCTTGCAGGAATTAGAGAAGCAGATATTAAAAGAACAAGATGTGGAGTTAGAGGCTACGTTGATGACGAAGTTAGATATAAGCTTATTGAAGCAACAACTGAATAAATATGTTCAGGATATTTGGAATGTTTTCCAAAATCGGTGGCTCAGTATGTTTAAGTTTCAGTATGAACAGGTGCAGACATGTTTTGTTTCAAAACATGAAAAAGATTTAGTAGGTATAATTTCAAAGCAAGAGAGGCAGATTGAGGAGAAGATACAGATAATTGCAGAATTGCGGGAACAATTGTTGAAAAGGAAATTAGAAGAAAAGGTGGAAATATTTGATGCAGATTTTCGAGAAAAGCAGGATGGTGCAGCGGAAGATGTTGAAAATTTGGAGAATGAGAAGATTAGGGCAGAAGAAGAGTAGATTTCCAAATAGTCGCGGGAGATAATCTTATATGATCAAGGGATTGTCAAATTCGAGTCTAATTTTTCACAAAATTACCCACCGGGCTGTGCGAGGTGTTGAAGGCAGGGAGATCTGATAAAATAAAATAAAAAGAAAAAGAAAAAGACGGCTACGATGAGATTAAAAAGGACACATCGCAAGTAAAGGAGAAAGTTACATGGAAGGATCTCGTGAAAAACCATAAGGAGAAGGGAGTCACGGGAAGAGAGAGCGCAACCACCGCAAGAAGAAGGTAGAAGTCCTGAGAAGAGAAGTAGACTTGATGAGAGGAAGTAGCGTTACTACAGTGGAAAAGAAGAAGTTCTTCTGACAAGGCTTTGGGAGGACCGGAGAAAGTCTGTCTTCACAGAAATGACTATGACTTTCGTATCTGATGTAACTTTGTGATGAATGCTCCAGTATGAAATCTATGAAGTTCTTATACATGTAAAAATCTATATTCGTGATACTTATGTTTACCAAGGAAATGAACAACAGATGTTTTCCAAAACAGTAGTTCTTCTCTGTATTTCTTCAAATCTTCTTTGTTAAGTTTAATGAGAGATTCAAGTAGTCTACACAGATGTGCAACGTAATTCATATGACTGTGAGTGTGTAAGAAGCTAGAAATCTTGGAAGGTGGTAATTGAACAAGTGACAGAGTAAATCTGACACAGTAGAAAGCACAAGAACGAAACATTTCAGTGAAATTCCGGTGGATAACTAAATGCAATTCTTGGTGGAAATCTCTGCGTATGTAGAGCAGTGCCAATAGGAAAAAAACAAGTATTTCTATTTGTTCTTTAATTTGATGTTGTGTTGAACCTCAAACCCTCAACAGTAACCTATTCACAAGGTATGTTGCAGTGTTGATAGCTTCTACCCATAAGTAATTTGGGCAATTCTTTTCCTTCATCATTGCTCTTGCAAATTCTACAAGAGTTCTATTTCTTCTTTCTGCAATTCCATTCTGTTGAGGAGAGTACCTGCAAATTACTTCTCTCTTTATACCTGCATTCCACAAATAATCATCAAACTCTTTAGAAAAATACTCTCCCCGTCCATCTGATCTCAACCTCTTGAGCTTTTGTGATGTAATCCTTTCTACATAAGCATGATAATGCTTGAATGTCTTGAACACTTCTGATTTGTCCTTGATTACATATAAAGTAATCCATCTGGTTGCATCATCAACAAACAACACATAATATCTAGATCCATTTATACTATAGTCCCTTGAAGGACCCCACACATCTGTATGAACCAATTCAAGCATATTTGAATACTTATATCCTAATTTATTGTATGAACTCTTGTGTGCTTTACCTAATTGACAAGCTTCACACTTGTACACCATATGTTGCCCTTCAACTTTTGGCAAACCAAGCACCACATCATTCCTTGATATTTCCTTTATGGCTCTCTCATTGAAATGACCTAGCCTTTTATGCCATAGGTCTAACTCAAACATCTTTTGACTTCCATAAGTAAATAAAGCATGTCCCACATTACCTTGGACTTTGAGAGTAAACAACCTTCCTTCTTTTTTACCTACAATAATGTTTCTATATCCCTGATTTGGATCTTGCACATAAACACCATCATTTGTGAATCTGACTTCATATCCCTTCTCCACAATTTGCCCTACACTTATCAGATTTTTAGGAATAGTAGGAACATAAAGTACCTTGCTCAAGAGTGTACTTCCATTCTTTGTCTTCACTGATCCAATGCTTTCCACCTTATGCTTAGTATTGTCACCTGTTTGAACTGTATGTCCATTCACCTTTGCTTCCATATCAGTCATCAAGGATATATTGCCACTCAGATGATTGCTACATCCTGAGTCAATATAAAACACCCTTTTGTCTTCTCCTATTGCTTCATGAGTTGCATTCAAGATAAGAGTCATATCATCCTTCTGATCTGATGCATACTTATAATAATTGTTGTTGTAGGACTGAGATTGGAAACTTCTTCCACCTCCTCTAGCATATGATGTCCTACCACCTCTTCCTCTGAAATTGCCTCTTTGGTTTTTGCCTCCTCTACCTCTTTGATTGCAACTCTGGTTATTACTTCCACCATTTTGATTGTTGTACCAACAATCATTTGCCAAATGATTGGTTTTGCCACAAATCCAACAAGCTTTAGTATTTTCTTTGTTCTTACCTCCTCTTCCTTTACCTATGAAGTTCATCTTTCCTTTTGTAAAGTTAGCTTGACTTGAGGTCCGTTCATCATCAGTTGACTGCTTCCCTTTGCCATTCTTTTTCTTATCCTTGGAGTACATAGCTTGACTTGCACTCCTATCATTGTCTCCTTCAATGTCTTGCTCAAAAGTTAGCATGTGTCCTAGCAATTGATTGAGATCAGGAGTAAAGTGATGAAGTGAAAATTCTATGGACAATATGAAGGGCTTCCACTTCTTGTCTCCTCTCAGACCTGTAAGTATTTGCCTTACCAACTTATCCTCTTCAATGTCTTCATCTACATCTCCCAAGCTATCTGCAATATCCTTCATCCTTGCCACATAATCAGAAATTGATTGTGAACTCTTCTTCTTAAAAGTTGTAAACTCTGCCCATAATGAAGACTTCCTTGACTTGGTTGTATTTTGAAAATGCTCTTCCAAAGCATTCCAAACATCTGTTGCACTTTCCAATCCTTTGATGTGAGGTGAAAGATAATCATTTATAGCCATGTTAATGATGCTCCTAGCTTGAGCATCCTTTCTCATCCAAGTCTTCAAATCTGCAAGCTCTTCCCTAGTTGTAATACTAGGATCTGCAAACTCAGGCTTTTCTTCTTCTCCTGTAATAAATGCCATTAAATCTTTGCTCATGAGGTGTGCCTCCATCCTCATGGACCAAGCTGGATAGTTCTCCCTATCTAGCTTATCAATCTGCAAGCTTTCTCCCATCTTTGATCTTCTGTGTCTACAATTATTATGATTTATGATAATAAAGTGTACCTTTGATATAAAGCTTCAATCCTTTTTGATCCTTTGAACTCGTACTTTGTACTTCTGCAAATTATCTGTAAGAATTTGTCCTTGTCCACCTTCAATTAGAAGGAACTTCAATATCTGCAGCAGTCAGGACTTCCAATGCCTTTACTTCACTTATATTATACCTTTAGCTCTGATACCACTGTTGGAGACCTCTTAATCTCCAAAGACTTGATCTATACTGATCTAAGAGCACCTCTACATCAGTTATAGACCAACCTTTACACAAATGTTACTTTGATTTACCAAATCATTCATGAACAATTCTCTGAGTGAGAATTTTCCTTCTTCAAGAAGTCTGCTTCAGAAATTGACTTCAATACCTGCACATATCTTCAGATTTCTTCAAACCAATGATGCACAAATCTCCACACTACCTTTGCGCAATCATATTGAACCATTGGTTCTTCAAAAGAATCCTTAAAACTTTAATTTGATCCTTAAGATCAAAGGTATGTCAAAAACTGTCTTCCATAAATGGCGACTTTGACATGGTCAACTTCTTAAGTTGATTTCTCACAGCACAAATCCCGTTTTCCTAATTGCTTTTAGCCATAGATTCCTTACCTTCTAACTTAGATTTTGAATTCTCACTCATTAAAAACTTTACACTATGCACTGAGATCTAAGCAAAACATTGACACGGAAAAGTGCGCGACTCTGAGAAGTCTATCTGCAGATTCTACATACAAATGTTCCTATTGATCATACTCACAGTAGAAAAGGGATTGGATCATGAAATTCTGAACATAGCTTCATTAGCTTCCAGATTAGATGTGTACAAAAAGATTTCTGATCCACATGATAAGACTGAGAGAAATCTATGAAATACCCAATGGTATTTTTTGAAGATGACTCTCTTCACATCTATCTCTATGACACTTGTTCTCTAATGACTCTCTTACTTATTTCTATACATCATTGACTTATATACATATGTGTTTTAGACTTATCCCGTGTCTATTACATTACTCCTTATCATCCTAAGGAATATCTAAACTCAAATTACAAGAATTTCCACCTATAATGTACATATGTATACAAACTTCACTTCTGAAATCTCTTCACTTTCTCAAGTGTCTTTTTCCACTTCAATCTGATCATGAACTTGCTTCAAATTCTTTGTAATCACCAATTTGTGATTGGTTTGTTCCAAAAAAGATTACCTTGATTTTGTCTTCATCCGTAGATATTCCATTCCTAGACACTATGTGTCCTAAATTCTTCCCTTGTCTTATCATGAAGACACACTTCTCAGGATTCAGGCAGACTCTATATTGTCGGCATTTATCAAATATTTTTTGCAATTCAGGAATGTGTTCTTGTCTTCAATTTGAATATGTACATAGGTCGTCTACATACACTTCCATACTTTTCTTTAGGAATTCTTTAAAAACATGACACATCAACCTTTGGAAGGTAGCAGGTGCATTAGTGATTCCAAAAGGCATCACTCTGAAAGCTTAGACCCCCCATTCAGTTGCGAATGCGGTCTTATGTTGATCCTCTGTAGCAATAGCTACTTGGTTGTATCCAGAGAATCCGTCTAAGAAGCTATAGACTTCTTTTCCTACAAATCTTTCCAATAGGTGGTCGGTGATAGGTAATGGATAGCTATCACGGATCGTGGCTGCATTGACTTTTTTCAGATTAATGTAGACTCTTAGTTTTCTGTTGTTTTTGGGCACAACAACTAATGGCGACACCCATTCAGTATGTTCTATCTCATAAATGAATCCAGTCGCTAATAGCTTTTCTATTTCTTCTTTTAATTTTGTAGCATAGACCTCGTTGTACATGTAAGGGCATTGTTTTGATGGTTTTGCCTCCGATGTCATTGGTATTCTATGAGAACAAATAGAGGGTTCCACACCCTTAAGATCCTTATAGGTCCAAGCAAATCCATTTCGATATTCTCGGATCAGCCGTATCAATTCTTCTTCCTCCTCTATTGACACATCTTTTCCTATGTACATACAACTTTCTTCTCCATCTTCTACAATTACTATGATTTTGTTCGTTTGTTCCTTATTGTCGTAAGCCTCTCCTTCTCTTGCCTCTCTCTTAGGCATTTGGATAGCTATCTTCCTCTCTTCCACTTCATACCTTTTGAAATGCTCTGGTACCTCAAAAAGATAAGGGTTTGGTTCCATCTTACTCACACTTTCCTCCTATTTTGGTACTATAGGGGCTGCTTCTATTGCTAACACTTTGGTTATTCCATACTTGTCTTCGGTTCGAATGGCTTCTAGGTAATGTTCGTGGATTAAAGAATGGAGTGTGTGAAATGTGTGATTAAAGTAGATTAAAAGAGTGGTGCATGTGTCTATGGTAAAGAATGAGAGTATATATATATGTGTGTGC